>JAQFZC010008256.1:0-10349 GCA_034695205.1 Dicyrtoma fusca | reverse complement strand
CTGAGGCTGAGACTGGAAATTTCCATTCCAGTCTGCAGTCTGCATCCCTAACCGCTCACCCAAGCACGCCTGCTTCAAATACTGAATATATAACAAATGACTATTGTAAAAACTATGACAATAGTAAAAACAAATTAGATGCAACAGTACAAGCTGTTGTTGATACTACTCAAAAAGTACGATTTCCAAAAAAAAAACTAAATAACTCAAACCCCCAAATAACTCCCACGGCCTACAAAAATGCCGTGGGATAAAACACTAAAGGAGTTAAATAAATACTATCAAAACCATGTTCCAAATGAAAAATAATCGCAAATCTTTTCTCAAGTGAATAAATACTAAGATTAAGAAGTAATTGAAAAATCTTTGGTTTTTAACACGTCAATTGCAAGTAATAACGCGATAAAGTTTTGTAGATTTAAGGACTATTCCCCACAAGAAACTTCTTATTTGAACAAAGCAGGTCAAATAAGTATTCGCGTTGAAAATGTAGATAATTATATATTATTGGAAAATAGTGCTTTTATTATTTAAGTTGATATAGTAAAACAAGCAATTAGTGCAAAAAATGGTGGGACTGAGTTGCTTACATTAGCTAATAATGGTCCTGATTCTATTTAATAAGGTTCATTTAAGATATGATCATGCAATAGTGTTAATGTAAATCGCGGGGTTTGTGCTAATGCTTGTGAGTACTTTACTTGTAGCTTATTAAAAATCTACTAGAGACGGCTTCTAGAGATTTTAGGCTAAAGAAAAGTATGAACGAATGAGAGAAATAAATTCGGTGATGCTTACAGCTCGAATTCTAATCAATCAATATATTTGTTGCGTTTATTTATTTCTTATATAATATTTTGTTTATCTTATTATAACTCATAATAATACGGATGTGAATTTCTTAGTCGGTCATGTTGACAATGAGAAATCCGTTGCATTGTCGACTGAGATATGTGAAGTACGGAATGTAAGGACATACAGTTGCTTCACACAATAATAAAATGTGTAAATTGTGAAACCTGGTAAAAGCTATGAGGATTACTTAAATTGGAGAAATGCCGAATTTCAACACTCCCTTTCATCTGAATGGCTATTTAACAGGTAATAATTTTTGAATTTTAAACTTAAATGTATCAAATAAATTGAAACATTATTTTTTGGGCTTGTATCGGAATGTATTTTCATCTGAATTGCCGGAGCTGCTTGCGAAGGTGTTATCTCGTGTATTAGTCCTCGGGTTGGTGAATTCCATCTTGTTCTGTTGGAGGAAGATGTGATTAGGTTTCTGGATGTGGGCCTTAGTAAACTTGATCGTTTTGTCCGGGTTCAATTTTGTCGGAGTAACCTTCATATCAGAGTCCATAATACCGACTTCGTATACTAAGTCAGCCTTTTCTTGGTCATCTTGTTCTCAAAATTTTAGTAGTATGCTGATAAGCATGTGCTTGTCTTCCTTCACAGAACTGGCTTGATCGAGAGTGTGGTCAAGGTCAGGAGGAAGAGAGAGGGAGTGGGATGATTGCACTGTTGTCTTTTTCCGTTCCAGTTTCCTCGGAGTGTTTTACTTGAAACATATCCTTGATTTGTAAATTGTGGGACTGAGTTGTTCATTAGAAATAGTTCATTAGATGATCTTGGTCCGCGACTGGTATTGTGAGATGTATCCGGCGTCAAATGTACGAGTGGTTCAGTCTGCCTGTTGGAAATCAGGCTTGGATCTACATGTCTTCTAATACGAGGGATGGGAGTCAGTGCTGGCCTCCTTGTTTTCCTCCACAAATGCATGATTATCTCACCAATCTGTTTTTTTAAAATATTGCATAGTACAGTTATACATTCTGATAGAATCATGATGGAATCCAAGCGGTGGGATCGTATTCGTCCTTTGACCATTGGTGGAAGTCCTTTTCCAGAAAAGAAGGAATAACCATCTTTGGGGAATCCCAATCGAGGTCAAGTTTGAGGTGCCATTTAATCTTCTCGGTCATCAGCGCGGGCTGCGCATCATTATAGACGAGGTCCATCATGTCCCCCTTGTAGGTTAAATTGTTGAGGGTAAATGAGTCTGTCAATGGCCAAGTAAAAACTGTATTAGGGCAGGTAATTTCACGCTTACTACCTATTTTAATTGTATTGTCGGGACAGTAAATGTGATACTTATTGTTATACGCCTTCACCTGAACAAAGTCAGCTGCATCTCCCTTTGTACGAGGAGTGCATTTAACTAGTCCAAATTGAGTCGTCATGTTATTGAAGGTGAGCTTGTCTTGACATGTCCCACTTGGAGAGACAAGTAACAGCCCCCTTGGTTCCATGCCTAGATCCGTGGCATATAAGCAATCTTCGCCTGGAGAAATAAGAGCATTGAGAGGTCCTATGTATTTTAATTTACATACACTTGACCTGGAGGAGAGCTTGAGAAAAAATGGGTCAGCCTTCAAAATTGTGATGTTGGAGTTGACCATGGGAACAAAGAATTCAAAGAAGACTCCGGACTCATCATTTTTAATGTAGCATGTTTTTGGATCTCTATATTTGAGTGGGCAATTGGGGAAGCATGGAAGTGTAATGTTGAGGAAATCGAACAAACGGGAATCCATGGTTCTTTTGTCCCAGGCTCTTCTTGTATCCTGGATGATTGTGTTTTCAATGTTTAGGGAGAAGACGATGTAGGAAAGAATGTACTGTAGTTCCTGTACTTGGTTGTTTCATAGAGAGAAGTCCGTGATGATGTCATTAAGTGCCTTCCCCATCTTCGCAACATCCTTCTGGAGAGTAATTAGTTGCGGATTTTGGTTGGCTATTTTTCTTTCGCGACTATCAATGGTGGACTTGATTTTGTTCTGAGTCAGCTGTAATTGAGTGTTGCAGTGGTCCATGTGCCATGAAAGACCGAGTCCAGCGCTAGAAATTGCAAAGACAATTAAAATACTTATTGCTGTGAATACGAAGCGTTTTTCCCTTTTGGCTACAAAAAATTTCTTCTTGGGACAAATGCGCTCAAGTTCCTTGACAAACAGAGATTGGTATTGAGTGTGGCATTTCTCAATGAGCTTCGATTCCTTGGGATTGGGCTGATCAGGAATTGAAAGTAGGTCACAAGGGGATACCAATTTCACTTTTAAGTTGACTGAGTGATACCTAATCACTGCTGGTTTGGTGACTTCCTCCAAATGACGGATGAGCCTTCATTTAAATTGTCTCTACACACTAGTGTGAAGAGGAGGAGAAAGGTAATTATGGAACTTGTGAATGCAGGAAGGGCTTGGATTAGGGTAATTATATTGGCCCTTATAAAACTCGTTCTTCCTGAAGCCGTGTGAGTAGCGGTTGGTGTCTCTCGTTCCACATGTTCGGCCGGTTACTGGAACTTGATCTGCTTGGGTGGAGTTGCGCTGTCAGTGGAGGCCGTTGACCGTTTCCTATTCTTGGGAAGTTCCTGTAATACTTGATTTACTAAATTAAGTCGCTCCTTTTTGGGTGAGAATAAAGGGAATGGTAGTGGTTTAGTAAGAATGTCAGCTGACAATGTCTCCGTTGGTTCATGCTTCACCTCTATTCTTTTGAATTTGTGGGCCTACTTGAGAAAGTGCTGTCTGATACCTACATGCCGGCTGCGTGGAAGGAGAACAGGATTCTTTGCTAGTTAGATGGCACTCTGGCTGTCTATCAATACAGGTGTACAAGACAGTCGCTTGATGAGGTTGACATCCGCAATCATATTTTTAATCCAAAATACCCTTTTCACCCCTTCAACAGCTGTATTGGTTTCTGCTTCACAAGATGATAGTGCATAAAGTTTCTGCTTGCATGAGACCCATGAGAGCGGCGAGCCATTGATAGTAATTAAAATTCCAGAGGTAGACTTGTAGTCAATCTTGCATCTAGCCCAGTCAGAATCGCTATACAAGATCAATTTATTGTATGAATTGTCTCTTTTACGATGGTAGAAAAGGCCGAGGTTTTGAGTTGCTTGTAAATACCTGAGAACTATTTTCGATGCATTAAAATGTTTATGCTCGTAACTACACATGTTCCTGGTGAGACGGGCGAATGCATACGAAATATCTGGTCTTGTAATTCCCGCAATGAAAAGGAGGCAGCCGACTAGTTGCTGGAAAGGGACTCTTTCATCCAGGGCTCGGCGGTGCTCATTTCTATGTAGGTAGTCCAGATCGGAAAGGTGTAATTTTTCTTTCATTGCTTCTTTGAATTCCTTGTTGGTTTTGAATTTAGGCTCGTTGGGACCAGTTTTAATTGCTCTTCGGTGTTCATCAGTCATAATGGGGATGAGATAATTTTTGCAATCTATCATTTGAAAACTTTTTAGTACCTTGCGTATGTACGTATTCTGAAAAAGTCCAATGCCATCGTCAGTGATGTTGACATCCATGCCTAGAAACTTGGTTGGGCTCTTGTTAACCTTCAGCTTGTAGGGAGTGGAAATGACGTCAACAATTTGTTGCATGAAAGTAATATCGTTTCCTGCTAACCATGCATCGTCAACATAAACTGCCATAATTATATACGAGTCAGAATAATCTTTATTCAGTCGAAATAGGCAAGGATCATAAAAACTTTGAAAAAATCCAGCTGATTTAATGCAAGTGCAAAATTTGTTGTACTAGTTTGCTGAGCCGTGCTTGAGTCCGTAGAGTGCGCGTTTTAACTTACATACGAATTCTCCACGACGAGCCGTTTCAAAGCCTATTGGCTGGTCCATGTAGACATCCTCCTTGATGGGACCGTTAAAAAATGCCGTTTCCACGTCGAGTTGCCAGAGTAATAAGCTGTTGACGGCCGCTGACGCAGCAACTGCACGTATAGTCTCATATCTGGCGACACGAGCATTAATTTCATTGTAATCTACTCCTTCCACTTGGTTGAAGCCTTGAGTAACTAAGCTAGCCTTGCAGGTACCATTCGGATTTTCTTTTGTCGGTGGCTTCTTGGTAAATACTTACTTGTTACCTAGTACAGTAGTTCCTTTGTGAGGCCTTGGCACAATTTCCCATGTCTCGTGCGATAAAAGAGAAAGGATTTCCCGGAACATGGCATCTTCCCACTCGTGACAGTCGTGGGGCTCCGTGGCTTGTCTGAAGGTTTTGGGCAATTTAATGTCCATTGCGGCCTCAGCTATCTCCTCTTCTATGTGCATGCGGGCAGTCTTAACCTCCAGCTCATCATTGGGTAGTTCCAGTAGAGAAACTGATTGTAGTGCAGCGTTGAATTGTTGAAAGTTTCTGTAATTATTGGTACGGGCAGTTTTTCGCCCCATTTGAGTTAAAATGTTATGTTTATTAACGACCTGTTTGAGTGCTTCAATAATTTTGGCTATGACTCGATTTTCAGGTGTGGGATGCCCTCTGGTTGTGGTTCAACGTCCAAGTTGAAAACGAGATTTTCTTGTCGCTGTGAATTTTTATCGCCCATGTAGGCTTCCTCCACCTCTTGATTCCAGTTGTATCGGAAGATGCGGTCCAGACCATTGTTATTAAAAGTGCCTTCCTCAATAGTATTGTTGGTATTGGCTTCTCTTTGGATGTGATGTACATTCGATGGTTCTGGTAGGTCATTATCATCATCAGTAACAGTAAATACATAATCACTTTTGTCACCTGAATGGTTTATGGTTTCAGTCTCCTCCCCGGGATCCTGTTGAGCTTCTGTCCAGTTGGAGTTTCGAGAAAGTGTTGAGTTGGTGCTCCGAGGGGTCTTTGTCTTGTCGACAAAGTCGCGACGGTTCTGATCCAGCTCCTTGAGTTTCTCGAAAATGGCGTAGGTACCTTCACCCGGTTGTGGATTGAGAGGGATGAGGTCTTCAAAAAATACAGCATGAGTGGTGAGGAAGTATTGTTTTTCCTTCGGATCCCAGACCTTTGCTTCCTTGGGGCGCTGGTAGCCTACAAACCACCCTTTTCTTGTGCGTGCATCCCATGGCTTGACATTTTTATTTACCTCCTTTCCTGCTACAGGGCATCCAAATATTTTAAAGTTTGAAATATTTATTTTCTTTCCCATTACCATCCCGTGTGGAGTCTTGTTGGTATTGGTGGATCTCAGGAGTTTGTTGAGTATGTGGACTGCATGCCCCACGGCTTCCTCCCAATGTGCTAGGGGAAGTCGTGCCTCGATGACCATTGCACGTGCCATGTCTTTTACAGTTCTAACATCTCGCTCAATCTTGCCATTTGATTGTTTGGCTGCTACTGGTGTGAGTTCGTGCAGGATCCCTTGTCCTTCGGTCCATGCTGTCCACACATTGTTATTGAATTCAGAGCCTTTGTCGCTTCTGATTCTCTTGACAGCCCAGGATTTTATCTTGTAATAGCCCCCTTCTGACCTTTGTCGGGCTATCATGGTGACTGTATCTTGAATGCACTGGAGTGTAGTTTCTGCTTCCTTATTCTTGAGAAAATAAACCGTACGAAAATTAGTAAAGTCATCTTTAATGAGAAGGAAGTACCTGTTTTCTTAATTGGATCTGTCAATTGCATAGAAAAGATCGGTGTGGATTAGTTCACCAGCTTGAGTAGCTTTGGGTGTGGGCGACGATGTGTAAGAACTGCATGTACCCTTGGCACGTACGCAGACATGGCAATGATACTCATCTTCCAGGACGCCAGTGCAATGAACAGCTTTCTTGTTAATTGTGGCCTGTTTAAATCGAACGTTAGCGTGTTCCAATTGTTCATAAAGTCCATTAATTGTGGGTTTTACCTGCCTGATACGGTAGGACCTTTGTTTGGGAGTAGAAAGTCTCTGGAATCTCATCACATGCATTCCTGCGACGCTGCTTGCTTTTTCTTCATAGATAATATCCGTAGGGTCTCGCTCCAGTTTCATAAAGTCTCTTGTTCCCCAGAACCTGTACCCATCAGCGACTAGTCGTCGTTCTGAGAACAAGTTCATTCCCCCCTTGTAGTACAGAACATCCTTAAGAACAATAGTTTTCCACTTACCATTGGACCATCCCTCCAGTACAACTGTGCCAGCCTGTTGCAGTGGAAGTCGTCCCCCATTGAAGTGGTAATTGTGATGACGTTCTGTTGGTTGTGTAATTTGCTGTACCAAGATGCGCATCCCACCATGTGTGACTCCGCTCCAGAATCCCAGTACCAAACATCGGTGTCATTTTCTTGTGCTAAATTGAGTTGAGTTGAGTTGAGTGATCTTTATTCAAGTGTCAATTCAATTCAATACAAATGTACTGCTTTACAATGAAGGACACACATTTCTACAAACTACATTAATACTATAAAATTTATATACATTACCATGATCCAATATTAACATAATTGAGACATTTTATCAGAACCAATACTTTTGTATCATTTATGGCGGCCTATATGCCCAGTAATCATTCCTTACACGTATAGCAATTAGATGTTTCGTTACTTGATACCAAGTTGTGCAAGGAGTTTAATGCGTTCTTGTGGGTACATAATTAAACCAAGTCGCTGTCTTGATACCAAGTTGTGCAAGAAGTTTAATGCGTTCTTGTGGGTACATAATTAAACCATCGTTGCCTGGGACCATAGGAAGTCCAGCTGTAATCTTGGATACTCGTATGGCCTGGGTGGTGCTCATCTGCGAATTATCATTTTGTAAATTATTGTTGTTATTGTTTTGATCATTACCATTGTTGGCTTGACGTCCCCGTGGTTGACGTCCAGCATCTTGGGCATCGTCACGCCGCTTGATCCAGTTCGGGCATTCTTGATTTTTGTGCTCCATGGGGTGGCACTCAAAGCAAGCTCTTTAGGGGCTTGGGGACAGTTGTTGCGATTGCCATTAATACTATGGATTCTTACGGTTCGGTTTTTGGCCCAGCCGAACTGTAACCGAACCGAACCGTGAGCCATACAGATTTACAAGTGAAAACCGTATCCGAACCGTATGGTCACGGTTCGGTTGATCTAGCAAATCGAACCGAATCACGGGTTTGCTCTTACGTCAACCGAACCGAACCAACGGTTGGACGGTTAACCGTATTCAACCGTGTTGCATGCTTTGGATTGAGAAGGCTAAAAAATAACATTACACACTCTTTTAAAACAATAAAGAATTAAGAATAAAGAAAAACTGAAAAATATCAGTACCAAGGATGATATGATAAAGCTAATACTGGCTAATTTATTATTTTAAGCTACGAATTTGGCTTATTCAGCTGCCATGTTAGTATTCGGCTAACCGTTCGGTTGACCGCTCAAAGTTCGGTTAGAATAGTACTCTAACCGAACCGATACCGTAGCTCGTGGTTCAGTTGGGAAGTCCAACCGAAACTTAACAAATTATTACGGTTCGGTTGAAGGATCAAACTGAACCGTATCTTTGGTTAACCGTAAACCGAACCGAACCAACCGAACTGTAAGAAACCATAATTGTTACCGTTATTGTTGCCATTGTTTTTGTTGCCTTGATTGTTGTTATTGCCTCCACGATTCCCATTGTTGTTGTTCCTGCGATTGCTACTGTTAGGATTATTGAATTTATTATTATTGTGATTGTTGTTACCTCGGTTACCATTTTTCGGAACAAGTTGCCATTCAAATTGTGTGGCGTCGAAATTGTTGGTTGGTGGTTGAGGTTGAATTGCAGCAAACATCCTTGTGGTTTTTTGGCCGGAGAAATTCGTGTCTCGTAAATTGTGATTTTTTCTATGAACAGTGGCCATTTCTTGGTGTCTTTATCTTTGATGAAATCCCAGGAAGTGGCTAGTGGAAGGTACTTGTCAGATGTGATGCCCTCGAAAGCTCAGGAGAGTAAATGGTCTTCTGGAACATCTCGCCCTAGTGCTACGCAAACGGCACGAAGACCCATGAGTATTCTGCAAAAACTAAGACCATCAGCACCTGCTACTGGAGATTCTAAAAGTCATTGAATGCCTTTTCGTTGTTAGTTTCGCAGACTTGGGTGAATTGTAGGTTGAGTGCGACCCACAGAGTGCAAGCATTGGTCTCAGTGATAAACTGATTCTTGAGTTCAAGACTGATTGTTGCTTCTAAGGCTCCTAGGGCGATGCTATTTGTTTGTTTTTAGCGATTTTCTTTATCAAATTCTGCTTGTGAGGGTTTGTGTTCGGTCTCGTAAGCCCCTGGTTTCGGCCATTGTCCAGTGATGATTATTTATTCGATCCCTTCGGTGGATAGCGCATTGAGTAGAAACTTCTTTCAGTGCTGTAAATCTTCTGCATTGGTGAGTTTAGTGCAGCCGGAGATATCGACTTTGATGTTGCAAAGCTTGGTAGGGCTTGGTTTAGACCAGGTCATAATATAAAGATTATTTGAAGACTTACTTGTACTATCAGAGCTTTCGTCCTCAGACTCGTCTTCACCGTTTTCAGAACAGTTGAAAGGTGATGGTGCATGTTTCTCTTTATTGTGTTCTGATTGTTCTGCGTCCTTGTCCTCGGAACTTTTGCTCATTGAACAGGTATGAGTGCAGAAGGGAGGGCGAGAACGAATGTATTCAAAAATAGAAAATTTTAATTGTTCTGGCCACGAAATCTTGTGTAATTCTTGTTCAATGTCTTTTTCTATGTTTTGTAACTGTTAAGTATTGTCAAGTAAAGTTGAATTGATACCGTGATCAGTGGTTTGGTCAAAGAGACCTGAATCAGATTGTAACCTTCTTGTATTTCCAGAGGTGCCTGTTTTAGATTCGTTGTTTGGAGCGCTTGTTCCTTGTCTTGGGATTCTTTTAGATGAGAATTGGGAGAGAATTTAGGCTGGTATTTCTAGTCCGGTCCTCTTGGCTTGTGCTCTTGTATTGTGCATTAAATTTCTAGGACAGGCTAGGGACTGGAAACATGTGATTAATTATTTAAGCTCAAACATTGCGGAATTTATTGTAAGTAGAATAATACTGAATGCGCAAATTGTCAGTTATTCACTATAGATTGATTGAACTTGATATAAATAAATAATATTGTGCTATTGATTGTTTGCCTTTCTGTTTCAGTCCTGATTGTGCAAGCTAGGCGTAGGCTGCTACTTCCCAGGATTAGAATGCGATGGCGAGATCAGTGAATTCCTAGCGTACTTTTGCTGTGAGCAAAACTAGTGCAGTTACCTTGTAAATTTTAATTATAGAAAATCAAACTGTAGGTATGTTAGCTATAGACTCGAAAATTTTGACTCAGTGAATTTGCAATTTTTTAAAATAAATTGTGATTAAAATTCAAAAGTCAGAGACTCAAAGTGCTTAATACTTGTTAAGGTAAATGCCGGGTTCGTGCTAATGCTTGTGAGTACTTTACTTGTAGCTTATTGTGACGATGTAACTAATAGGAGATGTACGGTAGGTTAAGGAACTAGGTTAAGTAGCGTAAGAAGATGTGAGTGAGA
>JAQFZC010008255.1:0-10349 GCA_034695205.1 Dicyrtoma fusca | reverse complement strand
GATTGAAGTAAGGTCTGAGGCTGGAAGTTTCCATTCCAGTCTGCAGCTCTAACCGCTCACCCAAGCACGCCTGCTTGGAATAATAATATCACAGCATACATATCATTTTTCGGAAAAGTGAAACAATTACTAGTTTAATCTAGATTTATTATAAGTGTCAATAGTCAAACGTTATTTCTAGTTTCAAGTGCGCTTGAAGCTAAAGATAAATACCATCCATCACAACCGACAAGCAAATAAGTTTGTTCTTACAAGGAAACAGCTTGACATAATAAATCATTTTGAAAAGTACAAAACGCTATTTTATGCAATTTTAAAACATGCAATTAGTGGATTCACACACACTTTAAATGGGTGTAAAACCATGTTTTTTCCCTTATTAAAAGGGCCTAAAATCGCTTTTTGCACTTTTTAAGTGTGTCAAACCACGTTTTGTGCTTTTTAAAAGGGCATCAAACCCAGTTTTGGACTGTTCAAAAGTGTGTAAAATCACGTTGTACACTTTTTAAAAGGGCATCAAACCAAGTTTTGCACTATTCAAAAGTGTGTAAAATCACGTTGTACACTTTTTAAAAGGGCATCAAACCAAGTTTTGTACTATTCTGAAGTGTGTAAAATCACGTTTTACACTTTTTAAAAGGGCATAAAAGCACGTTTTGCACTATTCTTATGTGTATAAAACAAGATGGTGCGCTTTTTAAAAATGCATAAATTCGCGTTTCAAACTTTTAAAAAATGTGAAATACTACGTTTTGCACTTTCTTAAAATGCGCAAACAAGTGATTTGCACTTTATACTACGTGTACAACGTAGCTTAGTGGACGTATGTATTGGGTTATGGGTGCACACTATTTGATTTGCCATTATGTTGATATAGTTAAAAATTAAAACACACCAGAGGGAGGACCAGGTTTAGCTTAAAAAGTTGCATGTTAAATTGCATAAGAAATTTCAGTTTTCGAATTTCAAGTAAACGTTTGAAAATTGCGCCGCATATTGCGCGCAAGAAACACATTTTGCAATCAAAGTATTATTCAATACGTAGTCAATAGGAGGTGTATAAAAAAATATTTTTGGCCCATTTGGCCTATTCCGGATTTACCATGTCAAAATTGTCAAGCTGTTTCCTTGTTAGAACAATGTGGTTGCAAACTGTGTAAACACTTTAAATAGAGTTATCAACCCATCATGCTTCATCGATATACTTCAAATCCCTGGAAACTTGTATTATTGGTTTTTTAAAATTGTATTTGTATTAATTAAAATCAAGTTTTATTTTATTTTTTATTAACTAATTATTTTAATTTTAAATATTTAATTTCGAATTTAATTATTTAATTTGAGTTTTTAATGTCCAATCTTAATTTTAATTATAATGTCATTCTTTTCGTTACATTTTTATTTTATTAAATATTTTATATTTTTAACAATAATTGTATTCCTTTATTTTAATATTATTATTATTTAACGCACACTTCTTGAATTATTTGTTTTAATTTTTTTTAATCTAAGTAACAATTTCTATTCATATGAATTATTAAAATGACAAGTGTAGCAGCCCGTCCTACGGACGGGTGGATCTCACAAATGTATTGAGCACAAACAAGGCAGTAAAGGGGCATACTTTAATAACGTCATCAAAAAAGTAGCAATTTTAACCCCATCCCCGGTCACCATAGGATAACAACATGCAATTTATAAAATTTTAGAACCCCCCCTCTTCGTCACTTGATAACGCTATTAAAGTATCGCCCCTACGAAACCTAGAAATGCCGCAATGTTTGAACATTTAACCGAAGGCAAGTGATACAAAATACTGATAGTATGGGTAATATTCATACGAAGGGAAAGTGACGCGTATCCAGTTTCCTTGATAACAATATTGACGCATGACGTTTTATATTTTAAACGCTCTGTGGCGCCTAGATAAACCAAAATGAAGCTCGTCAATATACCATTGTGTGGCTATGATTTGAAGATATAAAGGCCTGTGCTCATTCTTTGACTTTTTTCCTTTTTGGGTTTGCACCCCTTTGCTTAACATGACTTAACTTACTTACCTTGAAAACGATGCTGAGACTCACTATGTTTACAAAAATTTACAAAAAATTACTGTTTCAAAAGTTCATTGAAAGATTTGATTAAATGACTTAACCTCGAATCAGTAATAATACAGTCAAAGAGCAAGCATCAGCTAGATTTCTTGAAGCCACGTTTAAAAGTTTAGTCACATCTAGCAGTTACTTGTTTTAGCCCTTGACGGGTAATACCTTCTAAGCGCCCAACAGTTATTACACGCCTAAACAGTTACCGTGTTAATACAACTGGTTAAGTTTAAAATTTGGTTTTTGCATGGCGTGGAGCTAACATATGATTAAGTTACATGATTATTTAAATTTAATTTTTAAATATTTGCTATAGTAAAATGAAAATTTAAATAAACGAAAATTGAATGTGAAAAACTCAGCCAATAACTTGTGAAGCAAAAGCGACGCTGAATAAGTGGTAAATATGTACCATTGTACAGCCACCATAATAATGATTATGATTTATAGTTGAATACGTTACCGGACAGAATATATTCTTTTTTAAATTTTAAGTGTGCATCAAATCATTTTTTATAAAAACTGCACATTTTTGCATCTTAACTTTCAAAATACCGCTAATGCATAAACTGAAATAGACTTAGGACTCCTAATGTGAAAATCTAATAGTATTCTTTACACCTAAAATTCAGGGATCTAATGTGGTTTTAACCGTGGCTAAAACATTGCTTTAATCAGTTTTAAACGCTATTAGGTTTCATGAATTTATGGAGAAAAGTGACTTAAATAGCTAACGGTGATAAAATAAACTACAAACTATTCAAATAAATTCATTCGGTAATACATAAGGATTAATTTCAAAAAGCATCTTTCTAAAAGAAAATTTGAAAGAAGGCGACAAAGACAAAAATATGAGTTTATATTAATCACAATAAATATACAGACGTTTTCCTTTAAAAAAGGCAAGCTGCTGCGTTTTACATTATTATTAAGAAATTACAAATATGGAAACGGCACTTATAAGCGTTAACAGTTTATCAAATGGAAGATTGTAAATTTTCGTTAAGCGTCCGCGTATTGCTTACTGCATCTCACGTCTTAGCCATCAATGTTGCAGCGGGGCTTAATGCAGACCGCGTAAACCTTTTTTGGATTATTTGCCCTTAAAACGACTAGATAAAACATAAAAAGGCATAACTGGTTTGTGTGGGGCACTAAGCACAGAAGAAAGGAGGGGGGGGGGGGGGGGGTAACCAAAAAAAAAGTGAGACACCACAAAAAAGCGTTATTTGGATTTTATTATTATGATGATTATCACATGAAAATTAAATGTCATTCAGTAGGTTTCTCATTTTTTTAAAAGTCGCTCCTAATTTTGTTAGAGAGGTCGATCTGGTTCAAGATTAAAATAAGAATGTGGGGAATTTAGAATATATTAATAATAATTTTGACATCTGAAGATTAAAAAAGATGCTTTTGCCCGTAAAATTTTATTGTAATGGCTAAGGCTGAATTTAATTACATTTTTGACAATATTTATTCTGATGGAGTATTAATATAATTCATCCACCCGCACGTACAGTTAGGGGCTGTGCATAAATGACGCTTACAGTTTTCGAGTGTTTAGAAAATGTGAACATTTCGCTCTAATTTGGCTTTGTTGTAATGGATTCCTATACCACAGCCTAGTTTGCAAACGTCCTTTTTGCACAGTCCCAAGAAGGAATACGAGTTCAAATGGCATTTTATGCAGCACGTACACACGGCATGATGCTCCACATTCTGATTTATTACTTTATGTGCAAACAATCTTTTAATATAATATATATATACTATAATATATCTAATTTTATTATAACATTTTGAAATAAAACTCGTAGTGAAAGTGGGCATTGCGTTGCACAGAATTCTAATTGGTTTCAATCAGTTATTTTTGATTTAAAGATTTACAATTTATGATACCTTCCAAAAGTACATAAATATATTTATTTGTATCTTTTTAAACTCATAAATCATACGAGCTGATGGTAAAGGTAGTTTATTCAAGTTTTTATTATAATTATACTTTTTGTGTTTAGAATGAATGTTGCATAGATCTAGTAAATTATGGCGAAGCCCATTAATAATCAAAACCCAAATTATTGTGGAGTGCTATGCACAAGTGAATCTCACGATAAAGGGACGAATGTTTCTCACATGCGTCAACTGTCAAAATAATGCCGATAACTAAATGTTTAATGGTGGTTCATATACTTTTATTTAAATTCATATTAAATGCAATTAACGGATTCTCTCAGAATTACGTTCAACTGAATTAATTAACAAACGTTCAATATTAGCGTTAACAGAACTGCCAGAAGAATGTTTTCTTAGTTATCGTACTTGTGTACACAATAGTTGTAATACTTGCTTTAATAAATACTGAGTTTTTAAAACGTACTAATTTCTTGATGCAATTTGAATAGCGACTAAAATCGCGGATAACAGATGTCACTCAGAAACCAAACCTGTAATTAAAGTTTACGAAATTGGCAACAAATGAATGCAAGAAGAACGATCGCAAGGGCAATCAAAAAACTTCCAACCGATCCCAAGGACTTCATCTTGCTTCAATAAAGTAGTTTAAATGGGTGTCTGAATGCTTTTATTTTATAATATATTTCTGTTAGACTCTAAAAGTTAGAGGAAAGAATTCTAAGCTGGATTACAAAATGTACGGTAAAACCGATTTCGTTAAAGTAGAAGGGCTATACCGACTATTTATACGGTCGTTCAATTCCGCCTCTGACAGGGGAATAATAATATCATGGCATACAATAATTGTTTCTCGAAAAAGTGAAACACAGTCAGTTTAAGCTGGATTTAGTCAAAGCGGCGAACATCTAATGTTATTTCTATTTTCAAGTGCGCTTGAAGCTAATAAAAATAAATTATATTTTTGTTTTCCTAGGAAATTCAAATCAATGAGAACGATTTTAAAGGCGCTTGTGTGAGCTTGCATGGATTGCAAAGGATTAAACTTGTTGGATATTTATTACGTTTAAAAAAATTAGATAATTCAACAATGCCTTCTATCCCAACCGACTGGTCAAGTGTTTACGTAGAATAATGTGGTTGCAAATTGTGTAAGCAACTTAAGTAGAGTTAGCAAATGGGGTTAGTTAGCCGTCACCTTTCATAACTTCAAAGTTGTAAATTATTTTGACATCAGAAGCCGTAATATTTCCGTTGACTTTGGAAAAGGCTTAAAGAAGATTAGTTAGGGGATGCGCATAAATTAAATTCGAAATTACAAGTATTGCTACATCACCTTCTTCACCTTTCTTCAGTTTGCATGCTTTTATAACTTATCGTAAGGGGGTTCAATGTGGACTTAAACTACACACGTTTTCATTCTTGCAAGCATCATTTGCATCATCATGCAGTGTCCCTATGAAGCAAAATGATCCGCTTAGATTTAGTCTTATGTTTTTTTCCAAATCCATTAAATTACGCAATTCGGTTTTTACAGTGAGCAGGCTTGTAATTGCACAGTTAGTCCGGTTCATGATTGACAGTATTGTCAGTGCCACTGCAATCAAATTTCGGTACGTTATCTAGCCACGTAATTAATCCAAACTGTCAAAATATCCTGCTAATTAGCTAGTTTTGTTTAATTTGCTTATTACACTGAAAAAAAGCTAAAAGTATACAAGCGTTTCCTAAAGTAAATTAGCGAAAGATGTAAATTAATTACATTTGATTATATTAATTCTGATGGAGTATTTCATATGTACATCCACCCACGCGTGCAGTTAGTGGCTCTGGATAAATGACGCTTACAATTTTAGCAAAAACTGAACATCCCATTCGAATGTGGTTTTGTTTGAATGGATGCTCTTACCACTCTTTAGCGTAGTTTTCAAGCGTCATTTATGCACAGTCCCAAGAAGGAAGATAAGTTCAAATGGCATTCTATGCAGCACGTATACACGGCATGATCCTCTTTATTCGGATTTACTACTTTGTGTGCTAATAATACACCCAATAATAATTCGAATAGAGACTAAAACATCGGAAAACAGTTGTCTCCTAGAAACTCAGGCTATAATTAGAGTTTACAAACGAAGACTCGTGTAGCATCTTGTTGTTTTGGATGTCTTGAAGATCACAGCCCTTAAAAACTGAACCAATTGTTGTCAGATTTAAAGAACTCACATAATTCCAGTAAAATTGATAACCAGATCGACGTTTGATGCATGCGGATTTTCCATCCAGTGCCTGTCCTTCAAAGAGCATCCAGTCTGAAGCTCCAGTCATTGCAATTCTCTTTATGTTATTTCTGATCCCTGTGTAGGCTCGTGCAGTGACAAAAACTTCTTTCCCGGAATTCTGGTCTCCTTCGTACAAACTGAGGGCGTCGGTGTCAGTGTCGCTGGCTCCCAAGTGTCGCAGAGATTTTACGGATGCTGCTGTCGTAAAGTTCCTGCAGACAATGCCTGAGCTACTTAATGATCCAACGTTTGCAGTGTACGTTTGAAAGTCTGCCTTGCTAAAAAGATACCAACTGTGGAATGCAGCAGTCAGTTTAAAATAAGCATTAGTACACTGGAATGCATGACAGATAAATTGAACTAAAATTAAAATCTCCATTAATTCAAGAATGAATGTAATTTTTTTTTACTATTGATATTTTGATATAAATTAAGGTAAAACAAGGTACTCACTATCCTCTTGCGCAAACTCTGGTTACTTGAGGAAGAAACGAAGTGAAGTGTGAAGTGGATGATACATGTGACTGAAGGTGAAGGCCGTTGTCCTGTGCATCGTAGAGCCACATTTCCTGCTTGAAACTGTTTCCCGTGCAAATGAGTGCAAGAAATACGAGCACAAGTGCCGACCAAAGACTTCCGGTGGATCCCGTAGACTTCATTTTTCTCCTGTTTAGTGCAGTTTAATTGCAGTTCGAATGCTTTTATTTTAGAATATATTTCTATTATTAACAAAATTACTATTAAGCTCCTGATTGCGGTTGACAAAATGCAGAGTAAAGCCAATGTCGTTAATGCAGAGGAGTTTTGCTGGCTTTTTATACTGAATTTCATTTCCGCCTCTGACACTAAAATATTAACGTCATTGCGTAATTACATATTGTTTCTCCGAATAGCAAACACAATCAGTTTAATCTAGATTGAGTAAGAGAGTCAACAATAATACGTGATTCATAATTTTAAGTCCTGTCGAAGTAGAATAAATATATTTTTTTGATTTCCGGGAAACACACAATTAGTTGGATTGATGTTTAGCTAATCGTGGGAGGTTTCATGTTCCACAGTAATAAAAGTTTTACGTAGTATTTGCGTTTCCTGAATGTCTGTAACAGGTTGTAGATGCCATGGGTCACAATCGACCGGTCAAGTGTTTACTGCAAACATATTATTATTATCTTCCCTAAAATAATGGAATATTAATTATTGTTGTCAACAGCTTCCGTAGTTTTGTTAGGAAATGGTGTTAGTTATCCGGTTCAAACCGGTTACGGGGCAAATTAATATTGGAGTCACCGGTTATATTAGTATTTTGAAGGGTTTTTGCAGTTTTTCGTAATTTTTTAATTACTATATTATAATTATTACTTGTTCAGGTCGTTCTCTAATGCTGCACTTCAAAGTTGTACAATATTTTTATATCAAAGACATAGGACGGCCTTTGACTTTTAAAAAAGGCTTACAGTAGTGCAGTAGGTAAGGGGATGCGCACAAATTAAGTTTAGAATTAGCACCAACGTTAGACCCCCTGCTTCACCCTAATCGTAAGTGCGTTCAATACAGACTCAAATCACTCTCTTTCGCCCTTTTGCAAACTTCATTTATGCAGAGCCTCTACAATTTAAAATGATCAGCTTACACTGGGCGTTCTGTTTACTATCTGAACTCATAGGAAATTGAACCCAATGACGCAATTCCGTTTTTTGCAGCATTGTTTTTATGATAATTGTACAGTTGATTCCGTTCGTGATTGATAGCATTGTAAATGGTAAGGGTCAATACAATCAGATGCTGGTGAATTATCTAGCTAAGGGATTAGTCCGAACTGTCAAATCAAAATATTAGTTTCAAGTACACCTTTTAATTAATTTATATTGTTTCGCTTCAATTATCCAAGCAATTGTAAAATCAAAGCACACCTGGTTTTGTCGACAATATATAGAAATTATGTAGGCAATAATTATGAGCATTATTGTAAATTAAAAATTAATTAAAAGCACTCGTGTATGCACTTGTCAATGGATTTCTTTTGTAGTTGTACCCAAGTCAAGCTTTGTCTGCTTAACGTTTAGGGCTTCATTTAACAATTTAACTGCCATTTCCACAAATGCTAAGAGCCAGTGCTACTCCAAATGCGAAAATAATTATCGTAACCAACTACGTGACTGTTATACCGCAATTAAGAAAACAAAATTCGCCTTGATTTCCATTGTATTTAGTAGAATAAAGGGTTAAAAACGAATATTTGCATAAATTATATGCACGTCGCTTTTTCTGCCTATTAAAAGTCTCTTACAGACCTTAGGCCTACAGTGCACGTCGCTCATAGAGCGACGTGCACCGTACGCCTAAGGTCTGTAAGAGGCCAGTTATGAAATTACAGATGATTACACCTCTTGAAATTAACAGTAAGAATTGCATTGCACAGAATTCTCCGTCATTTAAGTTTGAATTAAAAGACTTACATTTTTCAAATGATAATTCATGTGAACACACATTTAATTCATAATAAAATGCAATGAATTTGTTCATGAAGGATAGTTATTTAAAAGCATATAGTACTTGCATTAACAAAACTGACGTATTTATTATATTCACAAACAACAGTAAATTAATACATGACACATTAAATACTATTATACAGTACATACTATATACTCCTGAATTGCAGATGAATTATTCAAAGTGAGTGAAATACAATATTATTAACAGAACGGTTTGAGCAGGTCTATTTGTTATATCTATGTCTTCAAGCTTAATTGTATAAGTAATTAAATATTGTGTTAAACATTACAAAATGCTTTCTTAGAGCATTTTAACAGGCCACCAAAACGGAGAAATATGTTATATGATAGGAATTAACACATTAATCCGAGCTAACAAAGTTGGACGTTTAGAGCATCTTGTAATTTTGAATTTCTTGAAAATCACAGCCTTTAAAAACTGATTCATTGTTGCCAGATTTCAAGAACTCACATGATAAACTTTAAAGTATCAACCAGACCAAACTGCATTGACAAGTCCTGTCTAACAAAATATGCCAGGACACAAAAAATGTAGAAAAATTGACAATAATTAAAAATATTTGAAAAAATGATTAATTAAATTAATTTCTGTAGCCCAGCGTGCTTCGAACTAGTTATTTCAAACCTTCGATCTAATTTCAATTCAACGGCTTTTGTTGTCTAGATAGGCAGCACCTTCCCAAGCGGGCAAATTACAAACCATGTTTTCAATGTCGACCCAAATAAAATATCCCCAGCGCCGTTGCTTATAATTCGGGTCGGATTTTTCTTAAAAAAAGAATTTACTTATTTTGTTGTGCATTTATTAGGCCACTAAAAAATTCAAAATGTACTTATAAAGGTCATTCATATTTCATTCTACAAAACTACAATTAAAATCATGGATAAATGTTGATTATAAAATTAATTTTAATGGCCTTGGTAAATCTTTTACATGCTTTTGTTTTTACGTCTCTTTGATAGAAGATGTAGATTACAATAATGTGTGAAATTTAGAATAAATTAGTGATAATTTTGGCATCTGTGGACAGAAAGAATGTGTTTTTTTCCCGTACAATTTTACTGTCATTGGTAATGTTGACGGTATCTCTACTTAATTACATTTGAAAATATTTATTCTGATGGAGTATCATTATAATTCATCTACCTAGGAGTGCATTTAAGGACTGTACATAAATGACACTAACAGTTTTCAGAAAAGGACATGGCATTTTAATTTTGTTTTAACGAATGCTGTTACCACCAAATTCGAACTAATAGTGAGCATTGCATTGCACCGAATTATAATTAGGTTGTTTAAATTAGTTACTTTTGATTTAAAAATGACATTTTATGACAACCTCCCAAAGTAGCTAATATACATATTTATTTTATGTCTTAAAACTCATAAAATAGTACGAATTGATAAGAAAGGAATTTCATTTGGGTTTTTCATATTATACTAATACTTTTTGTGTTTACAATAGATGTTGCATCTAGTAAATTATGGCAAAGCCGATTAATAAAATCAAAAGCCAAATCATTCTGTAGTG
>JAQFZC010008254.1:0-10349 GCA_034695205.1 Dicyrtoma fusca | reverse complement strand
ACAGATAGAAAATATGTTTTTTTAGGCATGCCTTATAATATGTAATTACATCTGTATTGATTGACAATACATGGTGCCTAGGTACATACATTACATACATAGTGTGGGTCTTTAGCGTCCTTCTTTTACGCGGGGCATCTTTTTTATTGTCATAACCAAATGGCAAATGGGCTTGAGGACGTAACTGCCTACATACATGGCTGTCTATTATATAATACCTTGAAGTTCTTATGTTTGTATTTGTACTTTCACAGCATGTTCACTTTATCTCAGTTTTTTTTTGTCTATTTTCCTTCGCAAAATATTCTGATACAGAATACAGAGACGGAGAGGGAGATAAGCAAGGTCATTTCCTCTGGCCTAAAAAAGACAACTTGAACAATCCTGGGCCTATGGCATACACAAATGCATACAAATGACATGGTAAAATTAATAGCTGTATCATTAAGGGAATATGGGCGCTTCTTCTTCTTCCTTACAGCGCAGCGTAGATGATCTGGGATACATTTTTTTTACAGTGCAGAACAGAGTACAACAGATACATATACTACCTAAATATATATGGAGACATGGAGATTTTAGTTTCATTTTCTATTCTGTTTGCTATCCGCATAGAATGTGGAGTTTCCAGTTTATAGTTTTAGATGAGATACTATCTACTAGCTTAGCTTCTACTGATGCAAATATGGCAATGTATCTATCTATCTGAAATTATTCTGCAAATTGAAGCTGACAAGCCTACTTTTTATTCCAGAAAGTACGTTATAGGGATCCGTGGAGGGATGTGTGTTGCCTTGTCAGCCAGCTCACTCTTCAGTTGAGTCGTCAACGGCCTCGTCATGGCCAACAATAGAATAGGAATTAAATAATAGGCAGATCAGCGAAGCGACAGGACGTCTCTTGGAGGTGATTGAAGATTTGAAGATGCGATGTCGCATCGAGCACGCTTTACGTAGTACTACTTGTAAGTACATATACAACTACTCCATGGGGTAACTTTAAATCTTATCAGTAGATGCATTGCCATAACAATGAAAGTGTCCTCTGTGCAAAATAATTCGTCTAAAGGTCTAAAGTTGTTGATGGCAACAGTTAAAGGTGCTGTATCACTATATGTATGTAAATGTTTACAGATCCTAGTGAATAAATGTATGTAAATGTGCATTCTCTTTGTTCGAAATTTTTTAAATGGTTTAAAAAAATGTCAAGCCTTGCCATTTCTGTAATAATATGAAGTAGTAAATTTCAATTGGTTTTGAGCAGGAAGTACATTTGAGAGCAGTCACCTGTACAAATATGAGGGTAATTTAAAATGTTTTTTACATCGGTTAATTTTAATTGTCCTAGCTCTTTTGTAATATTTCAAACAGTTTACAGTTAGACTTGCACTAGTATCCACTATATATAGACATAACTAAATCCAACTATAAGCACTTTATTATTCCATTTTTTGATATATGGTGTGTAAATGGGTATCCAAGCAAGATGCAAGCTCCATCCTATTTTGTCTGTCTGTCATTATACAATGACGCAAGTTGTTTGTAACTGTAACCTCCAAATTTTCAATACACAACAACTTTGACGACAGCAACAGCAGTACTTACGTTACTCTAAACATCGTTTAGTATTTTTAACCACGTCTACCTACTCAATGTTAAATAATGTAATGAATTCCAGACCATGTATTGACAGGGGTCTGCTAATAAAATTTACATTTTTATGTTTGAATTTTGCATGTTTGCTTTGGAATTGGTGTCAATCCGATCAAGCATGGGTGCATCATGCATGCCGATACATGGAATGGTAGGTGTTGAGCTTATCTATTGCGATTGCGATCTTTTAGTCTTGTGTGCTGACTGAGCTGATGGTAATTTAATTAATATTAAAATCAGCACATTTGTAGGCTGAGGAAAAAACAAAGGAGTCAGTCCTGAGGCCACATAATTACAATCACAAAATGTTATTTAATAGGTGTGACGACCAATCAAGGCTCCCAGCACCCATACCAATAAAACTAATAGCTTCTTTCAGATCGTTTAAAAGACCGTATTTGATTTAATATATTGCATATAGTGGTTTTAATTTAATGCAAGCATCAATACTTTTATGTATACTGATTTCTAATTCTAATTCTCCTTAAACTACTGCACTGTCAACAATCCCATTCGCATACGTTTATTTTCGTAATTATTGACTGCATGGTAGTTTTCAATTATTTCCATTTTCTAGTTTACCTTTGATTAGCACCCCGTAGCCTCCCATTATTGCATCCAGTATCTGACGTGCTAATTAGGGAAGGTGGTCGTGATTGCAGCATTATTTTATTTATCATTATCTTTCCTTTTTATCGGTCAAAAATATGTACCTAGGCATATAGCTTGACACACTTGTGAAGTGAAACACGCGAAACGATTTCTCTAGTTTTGTGCTAAACTACTTTTTCTATTTATGACTTTTGATTTTATAATTGAAACCCTTTATGGCCTGTAGTAATGTTAAATTACTTTATCAAATATCAATATTAACCCACGATATTTGACTATTACATGCATTAGTAGTTATTTAAAGCACGTAACTGCACATTAAGTTTTATTTTTGTGCCTAATAAATATACTTTTAATGTAGGCACTATATCGCCTACAGTTGACTGCAAAGTTGTTAGGGCGTTGATGATTTTCCTTGTAATTTAATTTTTGATTGATCAGCGCTTTAGGGTCAATAAGCTTCGTAAAACCAAATGAATGATGAAAATTGAAATTAATAGAGGTTTATATATGCATCTTTGACTGTAAGTACTTACATACTTACGTACATACAGGGCTTTCTTTGAATCCATAAAAAATTTAGATACCTACTTAAATCCTCGTCCTCACGCCCAATTGGACAACTAATTAATAACTGTCATTGAAATTCAAGACAGCATTTAATTCCGTCACCGAAATAAGCAAACACTGTGTAGGAGATCTGCCAATCCAAGTCGATTTAACTTTCCTCTAAAAATTGTGTACAGTAAGTGTGTGATTAGTTTCCAGATTTAGTTTGTGAAGCCAATCCACAAATTATGTAGGTATGTACATACATAGATACACTCAACACCGCACCGGAAGCTTATTTGAACTTTGGCCATCATTTAGAGATTTACTGCAAGTATAAGTATTTCGATATCTAGTAATTACAGTTTAGATTTAGTGTTGTGTGTTTATGCGTGTGTGGCTCTGACTGTAGCAGGGACTGTGACTGTGACTTCCAAGTCATTTCAATTCAGGAAGCGATGCCAAAATCTGTAGCAAATCTCTAATGCCATTACAGAATATTCTGTATTATACATGTCCTTACGTCATTCCATAAACCAATAACTTAAATTCTCAAACTCTCAAAGTCTCGAAACAATTTTATTCCAATTTCCATCCCCCGTCTGATGCGGAAAATCCTTCTCCTGTCACGTATCTTATATGTATATGCAAACACTAATATTATTAAATACTTGACAAGTATGAAATCGAATCATCTGCAGTTATGCAGCTATTCAGCTTGCCAGGGGTACTGTCAAATGTACAATAATATTTGTAGTTGTACAGTACAGTTTGAACTAACGTACCTACTCAAACTATACAAACTACTGTTTCACAAAATACGATCGAGCGTATTCTACAAACTCATGAACAGCCGTTTATTCCACATTATAACTATCAAAGACTTTGACTATTACTTCAATCGCAACGTCTAAAGCCTCCTAAGCTGCTTTGAATTGAGCCAAATGCAGAAATTTATATGTCTCCCAAGTTTGCAATGAACTCAATTTATCTTTCCATGACTAGGCATTTCGTAAATGCGGACGAAACTGAAGCACATCATTGAAATGGCTTCGGCCTGAAGCGTCATATATGTATGTATGTTATTGGACTCTTTCTTCCTTTCGGTGAAATGGACGTATTCTACTAGCTAGAATGACGTAATAATAATTATCAATGGTTATGACCCCAAATCACAGTATACAGTATAATAGCGAAACCAGAGAAGCTGACTAATACTTGTTACTCGTTCTTCAAACACAGTTTGTTCTGCGACAGAGCTGTGTGCATGAACTGCTACTCTTAAAATAGTGCTTGGAGTCAATTTTGGATGTTTTGTGGTACC
The DNA here is from genome assembly GCA_034695205.1 of Dicyrtoma fusca. NCBI lineage: Eukaryota > Metazoa > Arthropoda > Collembola > Symphypleona > Dicyrtomidae > Dicyrtoma > Dicyrtoma fusca. The sequence continues at coordinate 6,212 of JAQFZC010008254.1, read as the reverse complement.
GTACCTCCCTTTCTACCTACATACTGTAATCACGTATGAATGGGCAATCGAAGTGTCTACCGTAAACACTGAAAATACCTGCCTACAGCCTACATAGGTATAATTTATATAACTTACCCCATTTTTTTATGTTATTATTTGCGCATCTACACAGATAAATGGAAAGAAAAACCATCAAAATCTCATTTTCGCATGACTGACGCGGCTGTGTGTACAGACACAAGGTAAAGGTGAAACAACATAGATTAGATACGTAATTCGATTGGAAATATACGGATACGGATAGTGAGACAAGGTTCGTACTCTGGAGAATTTCTAAATAGCATCTTGATCAGGAGAGTGCGAATGGCGGTCGTCTCGACGTCGACATTCGGTCCATGGCCCATGCCCTACTACCTATGTATGTGCATAATATATACGTCGACGTATCTGCCTATTCTTGTCCGAATTACACCCGTAAACAAGTAGAAATAACAAAAACTATAGAACTATAGACTGGAGCTATAACCGGCATTGCATTACATGTTGCAGGAGAGAAAGATTGGGATTGAAGATCGTCACCGTCATTCGTATGTTCGTGGAGCTGATGATCTTGTGCAATGTGCAAATAATAAAGGTTTTGTGCATGTGTGTGTGTATCCACTCCTAGTCATTTGTCACTAGGCAACAGTGTCTCACAATGACCGATTTATGGCCATCGTACAATTATGTATAATCCATTATGCATGCTCGTGCTCCCCTGCCTTTTGCCTCTCGTAGCTGTAGCCAAATTGCTCAGAAGATTAAGCAATGCATCTGTATGATCTATGCAGTGCCTGTATTCAGAAGATCCGCAGACAGAATTTACTATCAACTATGTATGTATGTACCTAGCCTCATGACATGGTCATGGCCGTAGGCAGGAGGCGAGTGAAAGAATAATGCAAATGACAATGACAATCTTGAACACATTGCGTAAAAGCGGAGCGTGTAATGCCCGCCAACGCCAACGTCAATTTCAACTCCAACTAAAAATAAATTACGGGCTTTCCTCTTCTGAACGAACTACTACGGTTTGCTCATTATACAGGCTACCATAGCGATAGTACAGTACGCCTCTCACTGTACGCAATGCGACATAATCAAATTCACTTCTGTCTACAGAGATATTCTCCTCCCTCCACACAATAGCGAGGTAGCTGCATATTTTTGTTAATCCAATATGCACTTTAGTTTGACTTGGCTCCGGCTCGCTCGCATTCTTAACATGATACGATATGTGTATATGGGATGCTCTCTCTCTTTCTCTCTTCTCTGTTTCTTTGACTACAAGGGCCGACCCGGCTTAAAATCAAATTTTCACGGACTACCACATTTGTATGGGGAAAAGACTGTGGATTGTGGAAAGATATAAAAAAAAAAGTGCGCGAGTGAATTCTGGGCCCTGACTGGAGTTCTAAGTGTTTTCGAATGACGAAAGCAATGTGAAAAGTTTTAACGGATTTTTTTTAGCTTATTGGGTAGGAAATCGAAAGACACATGAGGTGCACTAGATATATAAGCTTCTACAGAAGAAGAACGTCTGCCTTACATTATATTATGCATAGTATGTAAGAGTCATATGATATATTATGCTAGTAGGTATGTTGCATATGTAATCTCAAATTTAAACTTGCAAGATTTTCAAGCTGAATTGAAGCCTATGTGAACTCGATCCGGGAGGGATTCCGATCCGATCCGATTCTTTATCCTACAATCCTTGTAAAGTGTATAATATGTTCTTGGTGGCTCCTTCTCGTCCTCTTGTACATATATATGGTACATTTGAGATTCAACAGCCACTCTCCTCAAATCCTCACAGGGTCCAATACATGGAATCCAATTCCTCAGGTCCGCGATACTCAATGCTCATCCTATGTATTTTATATTGATGTCTGTCTATTTAAGCAGTTGTATTCTCATAGCTGTCCATTTACACTTTACACAGTGCATTTACATGGAGCCTGGTCCAGAAGATACCAAACCATTATGAACCTCCATGCCGTCTTAAGTATGTACATACATAGCTATGGCTGTACACGTAGAAAAGAAAGCGGTTGAAAGTTGTAAGGAGAGAAGAATCTGGTAGAAGTAGAAGTATGTAGAACAGCAACAGCAAAAGAAGGAGGAAAAGAGACTTAGAGACAGAGAATGGTTTTTGTTCCGTTTTCAAGAAATCTGTTTCAGTTCTCTCTCAGTTTCTTCTCAAACTCAAGAATTCAATATCCGCTTAGGTACATCACAAGAACTAATGTAGGGATACAAGTCGAAAACTGTACAAGGTTTTCAAATGGAGAAACCTAGCAACGGTGGTAATTTTTTTTTCCCTTCTTTTCTTCTTTCTGTAGGATGTACAAGCCTTTCATACCACTGCAATGGAGATGGAAAACGTTTGAATCGTTTCAAAGCAAGGTAACCTCATGTACAGGCATACCCTTATACGCTGGGTATTTGCAGATGTAAATCCAAATTTAAACTTTCTTAGCTTCTAAAACATGGAAAACCTTTACAGGATAGGATTACCTTGGTTATGTTAGGTAATGTTCTCTTCTGTTTGGGAAATAAAAAAAAAAGAAGAAAATCCTTTTGCTCTTGGAAATCTGTATGCAGACAGTAGGCAGGGTTGGAGGACATGAGCTTCAATTTTAAGCCTAAAGAGAGTCCACCAGACCGGAGGAGACGCAGGATGTACGTACAATAATACAGATAACAACATATGTATACAGATACAGATTCACTGCCCAGCATAGGCGGTAGAATATACGAGGCGAAGATGCAATAACCAAAGGAATGGACTGCCTTATTTAAAATTTGAACAACTTTTTAATTATTCACACTGGAAGGAGAGATAAGGTGCATCATGAGTCATGAAACGACTTTTAATGGAGTTTCACCCTCTCAGAATTATGCAGAGAGTGCCTATATACTATAATCTTAGCTTTCTGGGATTTTACTCTGTACAGATGTACTCAAGAGTTGGATGCATATTTCAAAATTCATTGCACGGGCAGACACACGAGAGACACACACTTGCTGGGATGTGTGCATGACGTCAGAAATAAGTGTAGGTGCCAATGTTGGTGAAGTTACGGCAGGAAAGTCTAGATGTATAACACACCGTATGTTTTGCAATGCTTGATTGGCCACACGGTACTGGTGTAGTGGCCCAGCAGGCACTGCACGGATGGCCATGAAAATTTAAGGTACCTATTTTTGGTTCTAAATTTTATAGTTTACCACCTCGCCATGCATACATACTGCCATGCATCTGTTGAAAGAGATACTGCAAGATACATACATAATACTACATAACATTATTTTACTACGACCGTCCGTTGACGGTGGCAAACTTGGAATTTCTGCTTTTCCAAAATCCAAATTGTACCGGGTATTTACAGGTGAACACTCATACTGACACTGATACTGATGCATTGCTTTTGGCACAGTACAGCATACCTACCTACCTAAGTTTAGAACCTATTTGTAATAAATTGTATTTCATTTTTTTGAAACCGGCTTACATACTACCTACATATGTATGTAATATACCCACCATATTTTTCATTAACACTTTTCAAAAAACACATGAAATTCCATTAGTAACTCAACTCGTGAATTTTTAATAAAGTTTTGTTACAAAGAAAATACGCATGATTAAGATTTTCTTTACAAATGATCAAAGTTTCGACAGGGCATTTTCCACTTGTACATAATGGCGTCCCTTGCAATAGTTATAACGATGCCTATTGCCTACACTAGTATTGATTAATAGAGACGGGTACGTATATGTTTATGTGTATAGCTTTATACTCATATGCAGGTAGCTGTAGTGCTCAAGTGTGTTGCATACATAATAATAAAATAGTGTGTTTTGCAACTGCCGCAGCTGCTTCACTCTTAGGATATTAAATATTATGAGGAAATTCAAATTCATCTTTATATCTCAGCATTATTTTACACCTTCACTTCCCAAAAGGCTTTGCACTACTAATGCATATGACGGCTCAGCTATGTTAGGGGCCTTTCAAGTGTGATGTTGTAGAAACGACTTTTTTGAAATGTGCAAATACAGTAGTGTTTTTCACTTTTTAAAAAAGTTGGAATCTATTTTTGTGTTGTTTGAAACCATTGCTAACCTAACTTGCTTTTACTGTTTTACACTCTATTTCAAAAAATTATTTTGTGGTTTTTCCTTTTTTTTTAAATCCCTTTTCAAGGTCACATTGTAAGTCGTCGTCTTTTCAAAGTCGTAGCTCCATGAGATAAGTCTCTACCTCACCATGGAATCCACTTTTGTAGCTAGAACCTCATATAAATTTCGTAGATTCGGATTTGGTTGGATGGAGTCGGTAACGAAGTGCTGGGAGTGCATTAACTTTCAAAGACATAAAATCGTATTTTAGTATTTTCATCAGTTTCATGTCTATACTCAAATTTCATGGATTATAATTTACGAATCTCCATGGGCAGGAAGAATCTCGTAGCACTACAGATGCCTACATACATATTTCAGTTTTGGGGACTCGGAAGGGAGAGCAGATTGGCTGACAAGCGACGAGAGTCTCTCGAATTTAGATTTTGAATTAGTGATCACACTCAACACAGCAAACATTGTAGCCACAATATAAGCAAGGCCCGTATGTACATACATACATATTTGCATTTAATACATACATATACATACATTGTATTAGATCATTAGGAATGTATCAAGGTAAAGTGGCATGAAGTACGACAGTCACTTCTCGGTATTTCTCCTGAAAGGCTCCAGGAGTTGTGGAAAAGTAAACTCGTACACTCACAGTACTCCGTATACACATGCTTCACTGATTTCAAATCCAAATCCGAATTCAAGTTTACATTTCCTACGTGATTCCATATACCTGTCCGCTATACCTACCCATTTACACCCAGCTATCAACCTAGTGAACCTAGTACCTTCCTCCAAGTGCCTTAGCCAAAACATAGCTATACAAAATACCATTACAAGATCGTCTGTGTACTTTAAGAAAAGGAAACTTGATGGAAGAAGAATTTCCGTCTACACTTGTATCTATGTACGTAGTTTCAAAACAAAATTTACAAACATAACCTTATCTAGCCAAAGTCAAAGTCAATCTTTATGTTTTCCATAAATTCCGAATAGATGCGTTCCTTTCAATGTGCCAGCTGAAATTCTTTGGTATATAAGAGATCCCCATGTTGAGGAGAATCATCTCTCTCTCTCTCTCTCTCTCAGGGTATTTCTATTTTGAGTATTTCCAGAGATTCAAATAAAGTATTTCACGATTCCCTTCATCGTAAAGTCTTGGAGGGAATTAGGTATACTTGCTGGTAGGTACTATCACTATAACGATACGCGTATAGCCTGTAATAGCGTGGAAGTATAGATATATACCTATATGTATATATATAGTGTTCCTACTTATTACAGATTACAGGGGCACACCGAATTCAGTCTCAGGTCTGAATAGACGGACGACGGATCTTAAACATCTCAAGCCAAAGGGAGGCAAAATCTCCCATTCTTCTCTGTCTTACCTCCTTTCCTCTTCCTCCTTCGATTGCTTTGTTTGTTTATTCTTGTTTACTCTTGACGTGCAATGTAAAGTATCTTAAATCTTTCACAAAGACCATACCAATCGCAATCTCAAGATCAAACTAGGCAGACAAGAGCTGTAATAGGAGGAACAGCAGATCTCTCGCGATCAAGGATTGTATAATATAATACCTAGGTATGCAGTCTGTGCTAAAGCTAGGTAGAGATGTACCTTGGTTACTGTGTTGTATTGAATTGGCATTGAACTGACAACTGCAACTACGGCACAGCATAGAACAACTAAGCCTAACGTTAAGCAGACCGTTTTAAAGGGAAAATATCACATGTTTTTGCAACAATAAAAAATAATATGTCAGACAAACCCCTTGCATAAGTAATACTTTTAGTTAAATAATAAATAGCAACTATTTAAAAATTGAAATGACATTTATGTGGGGAAAAATGTGTTAAATTACAACATTTAAACTTGGCTCTGTTGCTAGGCAAGTTAGTTAACCTATTCGCAACTGGCAAACTATGGATAGAATGCTTTACAAAAGTGTTTAATTGTATAAACTTACTTTTTCAAAATGGTCAAAACTAGTAAATAACACTTTTTCAAAAAGGTCAAAACTAGTAAATAACACTTTTTCAA
>JAQFZC010008253.1:0-10350 GCA_034695205.1 Dicyrtoma fusca | reverse complement strand
GGTGATCCTGGATTTTTTAATTAATCTTACATAACCAATTTTATTTTTTAGAAATATTTTGTTGCAAATGAAAGACTTTAAGACTGTTATTAGTTACACCATTCAACTTTCATAATTCATGTTCAGGTTTACCCACAAAAAAATCAAAACGGGCACCTGTTTTTTTTACCCGCACTTCCCTTATACATACATAAATAAAGAATCGGCGTCAACACGCCTTTTTCTTCAGTAATAAATTACTGTTATTACTATTTTTACTGGAAGATTAGCACTTTGGGTCTAAATGAGGTGAGTCATTTTCCTTAATATTGCCAAAATGCCATCGAGCTTAAATCCCCCAAAATATAAAGCCAGCATTTGGGACAGAAGTTACGGAATTACAAACTTGAAAAAGAAGAAGAAACATCAGTAAATGAAATAAGGGAAATGAGATTGGCAAGACAGCCCCGCTCTACTGCATTATAATAACTTGCTTTGGATTTATTTTGTTGGCATTAATCTGGTTCTTGGTTTATATTTCTGTGCGAATGGAAATGGACACACCATACCTGTTACATTGATATTCAAGCAAATTACGCCTCTTCCCAAAACGGTAGAAAAAGTTCTGTCGAACAGCTGAGACGGAAGTATAATAAACTGCAGGCAAATTATTTAAGTATTGTTCTGTTTTTTTCCTTGTTTTACAGCCAGAAGTGAGAAGGTGCTTTAGAGTGGGATGTGCTGTTTGGAGGACCCCTTAAATGGTAGTTGGAAGCAAGCTGGCGACTAAACTACAATACACTTGATACACAAAATTGGAACAACCGGAACCGAATTTCAGTTCTGAATTGTTTGTTTACGTTTACAGGAATGTTTCCAAATGTTCAAAAAGTGTTAACCAAGGTTTTCCATGTTTTGATAAAATGTAAATCTTTTTTGAAATCAAGATTTCACATGGCTTAAAAAATATTAAAATCAGTTTTCGCAAATTACTTAAGAGCTGATTTTCTGAACACATATAAGATAAATGCTAAGACCAAACTGGGAAAATATTGAGCTCTTTCTGGCGCGTCACAGCGTCATTTTGTATCTCAAGTTGCGAACAACAACGAAAAGGTGTTGTTTAAAGCGATTGTTGTAAAATATTATTATTTTTCAAAAAAATCGCAATCTTCTACGAATTATGTATGTGCTACTATGTACGTCTTCTTTAACGACGGACGAAGCAAATATTTTTACACATTTTCTAATGGCACCAAACGTTAGAAAGTGATTTCGAAACGAACTGTACATCTTCCACACTCTTCATTTGGTCAATAAAACATTATACAGATTACACACAGTAGTAGCAAATAGGCTCTGGTTAATTTGTTCTAGAATTTTGCTTCTTCACTAACAGTAACTCATTGAAGCAGAGGTATGGGTCCGGTACATACTAGTCTGTCTGCGTAAGTGGCAAGGGCAGCGTCGGTAAGTGTGGCCGTGTAAATCTGTACTTGAAGTGAGTCTGACTTTAATTGCGTTGTTTTACTTTGACTCGTTTAAAAGCGGTTGTTGTGAAGATAATCTCCCGTACTTAAGTAGATCTCTCCCTTTTAATGCTCCCTTCCACTTCCAAAGCGAATTCCAACTTTGTTTCTCCCTTCAATTGCATCCTAGTCATATGGTATGTAGGCCTACTTTTCTATTAACAGAGACTTCTTGCAACTGAGTAGCCCATGTTCAGTCTTGTCTACTTGCTTGGTTGTTTCAAAAGGGTGCACAGAGAAGCATCTGATTTTTGTCCAGACGTGTTGAAACATTAACGCTGATAAATGTAGATATCCTGGTTTGTATTTTGGTGGCTGAATGACGCTGGGACGGGTAGGTTAGTGCGCTGAGGGGCCTTAATTTCATCTTCTGCTCTCAAATGTTACGCAACAGTATAATTAGCTAAGGTTCATATCGTAGACGTACATGAGTAGATGCTCTTAAGAAACTTGGAGCAAATATGCTTCAGCTTTCCCGTTCCTTTAGTTCTCCATTCTCCATAGACTCGTTCTACGTTCTGTTACCTTCAATCGCTTCCCTTCCGTCCAGTGCAGTGGTCCAGTGAGCAACCTGGCACAGAAACACTCAACGGAGAAAAGGAAAGGATAAAGCGCTTCCCGTTCGCGTACTCAATAAAGGATGTTCTTCACCGACATACCAATGTAATGCATGTACCGTAAATCTCGTACTGGTGGCTAACATTTGCTTGCCGTAGCTATGGCTTCAACAGTAACTAAATATATTTCTTTCTCTTTTTCCTACTATTATCCTCAAAATTTTGATACATACTTACGCAGAATAATTAACTAAAATTAATCATTAATTTGAGTAACGAGAAATAACTGTAAAGAAATTTAAACTTGTAATTAGGTACCGAGTTTTCCACTTTCTAAAGAGATCAATAGCTTGTTTTATATTTTCAAAACAGATAAATAACATTTCTGATACTTTTTGAAATCTCATACTTTCTATTTGTAGAATACTTGTTTGTTAAATGCATCAAATAGTTTGAAAAGCTACAAGCACCTCGACGACCGAGAAGAGCAGTACGGTATCCGTCCTTTGTTTATATTTACCACTTACGTCCTCTGGAATTGTGTAGTAACCTGCACTGACTGTGTGACGTGTATGCTTGTTTGAAGCATAAAAAGTGGGCGAAGGACTGAAATGAAATGTGCTGGTGTTTCTGGGCAGACATTCTCCACATATGATTTGATGATTACAGCTCTTGCCGGCCCAGAGACTTGACGACTTGAAGGGGAAGAAAGAGCGTCCGTAGGGTTCCACGCTGGAACTTATTCCACAGCACTTGGACAACCCAAGCAAAAGCTCTCGTAAAATACAAATCCCAACCACGAAACTCCGACAAAAACTGAAGCAAGAGAGAGAAGGAGAATCACCATTTAAAACATACACGGATACATAACAGAAGGGATCGCTGTAAGTACTTCACAATACATTACACAACACACACTTACAAACAAACACGGACAAAGAGTACTACACATCTACGCATATACCTAAGGTACTAGTCACAATTGCAGGTACAAAATATAGGTATATAAGATTTAAAGTTCATTGTTGTTGTTGGTTGTTGTAGCAGTGTCGTGGTAGTGGACTAATAGGTAAATAGGTAAGCTATATTCCTTCGTAGGAGCCTTCCAACTATTACCTCAGACGACCTCAAAACTGATTTGAAATCAGTGTAATATTTAAAATAGACCGACCTGGAGCCAAACACTATATTATATAATTAGTAGTTTCAACCAGTGAACATATGTAATATTATATTTTTGAAAACAGCTGAAAGCATGATGTTTTCCTGTCGATTTTGAATTTTGAACTAACCTTGCATGTTACAGTTACAACAGCTACAAGTGTACAAAAAGAGCAAGGTGTAAAGTTAAAAAAAAAACCATTAGCTACTAAATGTTCAAACGTTAAAGGAAGTAAAGCTGAGAAAGACATTGATGTAAATGTTTGTAGATGAAATACTCGGTCGTAGCACTTGCAAAGCCCCTCGATTAAAGGTGGTTGGGTTCCCTTCGGGTACTTTTTGAAATTCTGTCAAAAGGCAGCACATCATCCGTATAAGTTTCCCATTGCTCGTTGGTTATAATAGTGTAGTTGGAGGCAGAAGTAGATGCCTAGCTGTATCCTGTGTTGGTTGTTCTTCCGTCTGACTAGTGAGTCCTGCGTTGATAGCGATCTAGGAAAATGAAATTATACAAAAGCGATAAGGATACCGTCCGCATGGTTATTACGCATTCTAAATCCCCGTCCTTAAAAACTGCTGGACAGACTAAGAAATGTATTTTAAAGTGCGTACCTAGATTTCCTCCTCACGTACTCACAGACCGACAGACAGACAGAGGGGCAAGGGCAGTAGAGTTCAGTTGAATCCAGTGCCAGTGCTGCTATTACTTGTGACTTTTTGCTTCTTCCCTGGAGATGAATACAAATTAGGACGAGGATTGTTCGGCTGGCTGTAGTAGTAGTTGTGGGGAGAGGGGTTCCTTCAGGATCCAAAAGTATATCCCAACCAAAGTACTCACGCAATTCAGTGTTTGTCTGCCCCAAAACATGGACACAGGTCCCTTTTTCTTCCCCACTTCATTTTCACATCAACTATTTCCAGATTTGCTCCACTGCAGTAAATATTCTGACCGAGACTAAGCGTAACACAGCATACACCACTTGTGTTTCAGTGATAAAGTAAAAACACAAGAATAATAATATTATAGTTAAAATAGATAACACAAAAAAGTGAGTGCTTACGTCATACAGATGTGATTTCTATTTTCTACAGTAGTTTGTGGCTACTTTGTCGGAATCCGAACCGAACCGTTGCGGTCCTTCGCTCTCGTAGCAGAGCAGCAACAAGTGGAAGAAACCCTTCGAAGAGTGGAAGCATGGAAAAACAAACGTCAAAAGTGGTGCGTTACAGTGAGACTTGTTATTAATTAGTGGAAGACGTTATGTAATATCATGTAATGCTTATCAGCTCAGTCGTGAGTGATAGCGGTAAGAAATGAAAGGATATCCACTGCTAAATTGAAAATAAAACTTAAGACTGCGTACCTCACAGTAACAAGTTACAAGGAAAAGGATGACTAATTCTTCACTAATTGTAACTTACACCGATGTGCTAAATCAAGATTGAATGCTCAAATCCCAACAAACTTGATTTCCCTCCCCACTTTCTCACAGCCACCAGACTCAACTACAATGATCAACCTAAGGAACGTAATAATATTTTTGTAAATCCATTTCCAACAAAGGGCAAACGACAATAAAAAAATTAACATGATACATTGAAATATAAATGGATTCTTAAAAAAAATAACAGATTGTGATGATTACAAAACACCTGCGGGTTACAATTCAATGCAATGCTGAATGTCAATGTATTAGTAACATGAAACGTTGACTTGAATTTCGATTAGTTTTGTTCCTCGTACTTCTACCTGCGTATCAACTAATGTACAGCTTTACAGTAGATTCTGTGGATTTTTAACAAGGTGGCGTTTGGTATTTGTCTTTTTATCATTGATACAGTTTGTTCTTCCTTTCTGTTGACTGGTGACTGCAGAAAGTATTCCGAACCCGAAGTAACTCCGGTGACCTTCCATACCGACACTGAGAATTCGGTTCGATGTGGACCTCTAGTTTTACCTGGCATGCGTCTGGTTTTTCTTTTTCGGGGTCATTCATCGTCAATTGTGAATACCTAGGTAGTTAATAGTGAAACATTAAAAAACAAAAATTCATGGAGTTGAACAATAAAATCTCAAATTTGACGTGTTTAAAAGTTGAACGGGTCTAGTCACTATAATTAAAGTTTTACAATTGCTACTAGTTTACTGTGTACTTACTAATGTTAAAGTTGTTGTTGTTTGGTGCGTGGTTAGTGTTTGTTCTTGAACGTGATGGAAATTAATGCTGTGCTTCCAGTTCCAATAATGTAAGTGCAATTAAGTCAATTCTAAAACTAAATTAAGAAGGTAGTTAGCACTTTTTAATTTTCTCTCTCGTCATGTGGTCGGGATAGACAGCCAGACAGGGGCAAGCAGACCGGTGACAGACAGACGACGAAGGGACGAACGAGGAACAGGTGACAGGTGACAGAGAGCATGACAAATCAAATCGAACCACTAAAATGTTCCCGCATTTTCCCACCGTTCAACTCAACGATTTCGTCACTTGCTTTTGTACTGTCATAATGTCTGTCACTTGTCAAAAATCAATCGAAACATTGCCATCGTCATGCCAAGAAGTGAGTCCGTTTCTGATTGTTATGGACGCTGAACGCATCATCATGATGTGTTACTCATAGGCCTCATTACCTTATACTTCATTCCCTATCCTACTTTAAAATATGCAAATAAGACGCATTGTATGTATTTTCAAAAACTGTAAGTATACTGCAGGTCAACTCTGCTAAGTAAATCAATCTGCATCTTTCGAAAACATAATAATATCATCATAAATTTACAGCGTTTTAAAAACATACAAAAGTAGCATTTTGAAACTAATAGGATGTTTTGATAACCTTTCCAAAGCGTTCCTAATTGAAGCATTTTGCACCGTTTCAAAAACATGTATGTAATTAGAGCAGTTTGCACCTTGGAAAAGCATCATGGAATAAAACAGTTGCACAAGAACACTTTACCATAAGCGGTGCTGCACCTGTAATGCTCCAAGTGCGTTCCTCACTGTCTCCTCACCTTCAATAACTTGCTGGTATCTTCCCGACTCAATTGACTCATAAATATTGCGATTACGTTTCTTCATTAAAAAAAATGCTTGTGCAAGATAAGAGATTGGAGGTCTTTCTTTTATCGTCGAAGCAAAACATGGTGGCTGTGGATGGGAACTGCGGCTGCAAAAAATGGTGCTAGATTACTATTATTTTTTTTTTGGAGTTGTTGAAATCCTGTAAAAGTTGAAATTGAAGCATCTCGTTATCATTGTCGTAATCTCTTCATCTCCATCTCCACCCTTATCGCCATCTCCTTCCTCACGGTGCTGACATGTTTTGTCATGGGCAGCCGGATGGACGGCCAGACAGCCACTCTCTGACATATGTTCACAAATTAATTGGGGGATCATTTTCTTAGCTTTATGCGCATAGCAGCCACTGCGTTAGGGATTTATGTAGTAGGCACGGGATACATACTTTGCAGCTCTCATTACATACTGATTTCATTGATTCTTTTTTTCTATGAAATCTCCGCTTCCCACGCTAGCGTATCACACATTACATAATTTCTTATCACATTTTTTGACATCGTCTCTCCTGTTGGATCTATGTGTAAACAACACCTACTATGTACATACTTTAATCGCGATAGGAGGCACAATGCTGCTCCACACATTCCAATTTCTATGTAATAATTTTTAATATTAAAAGTTGTCCACGGAACAGCAAAAAAATATTATAAAGCACTCAGCATTATGTTAATGGACTTTTTTTCACTTTTAGAATCCGCAGGCATATGTCTATAAGATTTCAAACACAAGTACAGAAGACAATTTGACATTTTTCAAAAATGCATAATTAGGACGTTTTGCATGTTTTCAAACGGTTCGGACGGTCAATCGGACGCTTTGCCCTGTATCGTCTTAAATCCGTACCTACACAAAATAGTATGTTTTTTTGTAAATACCTCCGCTGTGCAATATGTTTCCCCTTAAAATATTCATTTAGAGGTGCTAGTAAAATATCTTGCGCATTGAGCCCACAAAAAATGTTTAAAGAAACAACAATCCATCGATTATTATTGCTCATGGAACGTTCAGATTTTTTCCTCACTTGAATTACGATGCAACAATGAATGAGTTCTGCTCGTTATGTGATTATTGTTGATTTTTTTTTTGCGGTGGTTGATTTTGCTGTTGGATCCTGTGAAGCCTTGTCCAGCGATGGGGACTGCGATACATAATAAATGAGGTGGCTAAATGGCTGGGAAAAGTGTGACAGCTCAGCGTGCGGATGTGAGGGCTTTAATGGAGACTGGAATGCTAAATGGAGATGCGATAAGACTGACGAGTGTCAAGAGATGCGGAATGGAAAGCGATGATTTGATTGGAATTTAAATGACGACCACACCTCACTCTTGTCTCCATTGTTAGCTCCATTATTGCGGGCCAACTTCACCACTGGACTCAGTCCACCAATAAATTCACTCTTTTATCACACATTTAACTTTTGCCCTCGTCAATTTCACGCATTCTTGGTCCCTGTACCCGTCAGTTACTCTCAATGGATTTAGTTGTCCATTTATCGCACACGTATTTCAATCTGCACTGTACCCATTGTTTTGAACAAACATTTGTAAAACCAAATTGTAATTTTGAAAGTGTATTGTGGTTATAAAATTCCATATCTAAATATTTTGCAATTGAGAAGATACTGTGTTTTTTCCCTGCATTTACTTTTTGGAATTTGAGATGATGTTAGTAGGGTTTTCGTATATTTTCCAAACTACTATACTGTATGTAGTGCTGGAAAGGCCCCTGTGCTCTCCTCTGCATTACGGGAACTGCGTCGTTTGGGTCTTGAGGAGCGCAAAGCACGTGGAGACGCAGTAGTAATGGTGGTTGCAATGCAAATGTGGAAATAAGGAACGTGGACGGAAGACGGCCATTAAGACAGCGATAACAATGCAACACTCACCACAATGGACACTTCTTATCGCAAAAAAACAAAACAACAAAAAAAACAAAAACTTTTCTGAGTCAAACTAAAAGCTTCTCTGTCTGCATCTGCATATAAGGCTATTGACTGGAGAAGAGATTATTTCTTGATGCTCTGCATTCTTCAGTTTACATCTGTCCCTTGACAAGGATCTCCATGCAGTCTCCAGTTGTTAGCGTTGTAATAATAATGGAGGGAATGTTTTAACAATCAAGAAACAATCGGAAAGAAGTTGAGAGTTTGAAAAACTGTGAATGAAGTAACTTGTAGACAAAGGAATGCTTGGCATTGGACGAAGGTGTCTGTCTAGACACTGTTCTTGTAACAGGAAAGTACGCCTCATTTGAATATGGGTTCTGATTACTGTTACTTACTGAAATGGGGCATTTGTTCTACTAATTAGTAATAATTGCTACTTAAGATGGTCCTTGTTTTGACTTTGACTTTGTGAGTGGACAGATTGACATGGACCTCTTTTTCTCTCCATTATTTATGGGATTGGAGATATTTTTGAATTTATGACTTGCACGCCATCCACCACACCCAAGGAAGCTAAACGAGTTTATGCCCAACAATGATTGGAAAATATATATTTTCTACATGGGGGTATTTATTTGTTTATTTATTTATTTATTTATTTAGCCCTCAATGTATTATTATTTCAATATTAAAATCTCGTCTTGGTTTCAGCCTTTATTTTGACACTTCTCGAGTGGAGGCACTAGAACTCCTACTTTACAGCAGACCAGGAAGACATGAGTGAAATTTAAATGCAAATAAAATTATTATGTAACGTAAAAGCTGCCTCTTCCCTTCTGTCATTTTTGCAGCCAGTTCAAGTTTTTTGTCTTCTTCTAGTCTTTATTTTATTTGTGAGAGATAGCAGGCTTTGAACCTTCGTCTGTGTTTTATGGTTGCGCTTAGTGAGTCTGCTGTGAGACAAAATGTAGGAGTGTCATCGTAATTTATGAATCCGGAGTCAACAGAGCTGAGCACAACACACCGTAAATCCTTGATTGCATAACTCAAGGGAGTACAATAGTACAACAGCTGATGTGCAAGTAATTAATTACAAGTTGTTCTCTTCTCATTTATGATCTTCTGGTTGCTATAGGCTATCAATTCAAAAATCCTAGTTTCTGCAAGCACTTCTATTCGTTTCATTTATTTTAAATGCAACTATTTTCCGTTTAAATGCTAGCAGTATCACATTAAATCATGTATAAAAAACATTTTATGTTTATCCAATCCCAATAAATATCTTTGTAAGGACGAATTATTTCTCCAACTTGAAGTCTTATAAAAACCGGTAAGCGTCAATTTGAGTTCCTACTAAGCTCTTTATCTACGAGTTTAAAAAAAGTCCAAATACCTGTTTTAGTATATTTAAAAAAATGTGTTAAAGCTGTACATGAACTGCTTAGTGAATATCATGCTCTATTTGAACTTGAATTTTGAAATATATTTGTCTATTTGTTTTGCGTGTCCACTGCTTGACTGTGTTTGTAGTATGTTGGTAGTCCGTGTACATATTAAGTGGCATTAATTACCAGCTACTTGGAATGATTGAGTGGTCGGGTGGTTTGCAGTGGGTTTGTATGCAGAGGAAGTGTAACAAGGGGAACTGTCACTAATAATCCTCTTTTGCTGATATGCGTTATTTCTTCCACTTGTCGCCGTGTTTACTCGACTTGTTAGGAATTTTGAAATGATTTTGTAAGAAGGGACAGAAAAGAGATTTATGGACGAATTGACTTTGGAAAGATGAAGGAAGGGAGCATTCACAAATTACAGCTCCAATACTATTCCTCACAATTCAGGCACAAACTTACTAGCTGGGACAGTATGAGCATAATTTTTTTACCTCTTTGAAAAGGGCAATTTCGTGTTTTGACCTTTTCGAGTGTTACCGGCCTGCTTTGAAAGCTTTTGAAAACGTTAGTTTCCTTTTTTGACCTTTTTGAAAGTGTCAGTTGCTAGTTTTGAACGGTTTTGAAAACGTAGTTTCCTCTTTTGACCGTTTTGAAAGTGTCAGTTGCTAGTTTTGAACGGTTTTGAAAACGTTAGTTTCCTCTTTTGACCGTTTTGAAAGTGTCAGTTGCTAGTTTTGAACGGTTTTGAAAACGTTAGTTTCCTCTTTT
>JAQFZC010008252.1:0-10351 GCA_034695205.1 Dicyrtoma fusca | reverse complement strand
TTGAAAAGGTGCAAAATGTCATAATTGCATGTTTTTGAAAAGGTGCAAAATGTCATAATAGCATGTTTTCAAAAAGGTGCAAAATGTCATAATCGCATGTTTTTTAAAAGTGCAAAATGTCATATTTGCATGTTTTTGAAAATGTGCAAAATGACATAATTGCATGTTTTCAAAATGGTGCCAAATGTCATAATTGCATGTTTCTGAAAAGGTGCAAAATGTCATAATTGCATGTTTTTGAAAAGGTGCAAAACGCCCTAATTACATGTTTTGACAAGGTGCAAAATGTCCTCATGTACACGTTTTTAAAACGGTAACAGTGCAAAATGTCTTAACTCCATGATTTTTAACAGTTGCAAATTCCCTAATTTGCACGTGATTCTTTCAAAAAAATGCAAAATATTCTGTTTGCACGGTTTAAACAATTTGAAAAATGTACTACCTACATACATACATTTTTCCCGAAAACGTTACCCAACTCAAATACATACCACTACATTGTAATACCTATACCGACATTCAAATTAGTACAGGATAATTATGCAAAACTTTATTAGTTATTGGCTGCACACAAAAAATTGCCTGCGCAATAGAAACATGCAATACACTTTTTACCATCATCCTACAAGCCTATACACACAAAAAATGATCTCATACATAATAAGGTAGTGCAAAAACAATAACATTAATTATGACTGGGCTACAGCCACTTTATATCTCTGTGTGTATTATGCCTACGTGTTGCCGTAACTGAATAATATTTTGAAATTAAGTTTACTAGGAAGGTCCTGGCTGACTAATGGAAACTTCTTGGGAAAAAATTGATGAGTTCCTATTCCCTATACATATGCATGTCTAGCTTAAACCCCAACGCAAAAAAAACTCAATCCTTGGATCAACAAACAATTTACGATTTTCCTTCTCGGAATTGCAATGTGAATTTGCATTGGAATTCCAATGCATTTTCCCTATAGCTATACATATACATATAGATGTTATTTTTATCGAGAGACAGATCTCATGTTTTGACTACTCAATATGACATTATGGCTCTTAGTCTTGAGTAATAAGTAATAGGTGGATTCGAATGCTATTTTTCCACACTTTTTTATGCTGCTGCGTATATGGATCAATTTTTGAAAATATTTTCTATTTCCAGGCCACAGCCGTATCCGTAGACGTCAACAACAGGAAGGTGTTTGGTGTTTGGAAAGGTAGGTAGGCAGACCTATTAGTAATGCAATGTAATGCCAAGCCATTCAATAGGCATTAGCATATCACATTAACATTAGGCATACTCATTTAGCATTCTAATACAGTAGTACAGAAACAGATTGAATAACATTGAAAATTGACACATTGCAGCAATACCCATAGCGAAATATCGATTTACCAACTTTGTTCTTTGTTATTGTTGAAGGAAATTGTCGGCTGCCGGCTGGCGTTGACTCTAATTTTAACTTTTTCGAAACGGCAATGAGACTAGTTTTGACCTTTTTGAAAGGGCTTATTTCCAGTTTAGCACCTTTTTAAAAATGTTGATTTCTAGTTTCGACCTTTTTGAAAGGGCTCATTTCCAGTTTAGCACCTTTTTAAAAATGTTGATTTCTAGTTTCGACCTTTTTGAAAGGGCTCATTTCCAGTTTAGCACCTTTTTGAAAATGTTGATTTCTAGTTTCGACCTTTTTGAAAGGGCTCATTTCCAGTTAAGCACCTTTTTAAAAATGTTGATTTCTAGTTTCGACCTTTTTGAAAGGGCTCATTTCCAGTTTAGCACCTTTTTAAAAATGTTGATTTCTAATTTCAATCTTTTTGAAAGGGCTCATTTCTAGTTTCGACCTTTTTGAAAGTGAGTATTTCTAGTTTGACACCTTTTCGAAAAATGTTAATTTGTAATCTCCCACCTTTTGAAAGTGTTAATTTGTAGTGGATATATAAAGACTAAACAACTTGATGGTTTACCAGTTGGGAATAGGTTAAAATGAACTATGCAATTTCCGTGAAGGTATTTACTTGCACCAGAATTGCCCTTTGTACCGCATCCAAATCAAAATCAAAGTCAAAAAGTCAATAGCTGTCTCGCTCCCACAATCAGCATCAGTACAGTATCAGTACTACTGTCCTCAAAGCTAATTTAATTCCTCCAGACAAGTTGACATAGTGAGTTCAAAGAACTCTATCCAACCAACCAGGACTGAACAGTATGTCATTAGAGCCAGAGCCAGAACCAGATCCAGAACCAGAACCAGACAATGCATGTAGTAATATGGAGCAAAAATATCGACAGAATTGCAGAAATAAATAGAAATCTAGACCACTGGCACTGCCACTGTTCCGTGTGGTGGGGTGTCTGGTCTCGTCTGTGTCAGAATACACAGGGATTGCAACTGCAGACTGCAGACACACAGATTCCCAGAGAACACGGGAATAAAATGTAGCAAAGCAGAGAGTACAAGAGCAAGACAATAGAACAGAAGTCGAGACAAGGAAAACAGAAAATGGGTAAAAGAGACAGTAAAGAGATTTAGTTGTGTTATGTACTTAACGGAGACCGCCTGCTGGTCGATACAGGAAAAGCCAAAATCATGCTGGAGTGGACTTAATAGGGAAAAAAAAATCCGCAATCGTCTACAAGCACCTATTTATGTGGACTTGGTACATATATAGAGATAGGGATGGAGCGGATATAGGTATAGCGGGTCATTCAGCACCAGCACTCACTATAGGGGCTGGGCAAATGTGAGGCCGAACCATATATAGTCATTATTGGCAATCGGGCTGCTGATTTGAGGGAAATTGGTCCCTGAGAGCATTAGGGACGCATTTTGAATTTTTGAGCATTTAAGAGTGCTTCTAATGCGTATTTAATGGGTTTATAATGCATTATATATAAGATACAATATCTACTAAAAAATTTGCTACAGTACAGTAATAACTGAGGTGGTCCTTGATGGTAGGAGCCGCAATGGCCAGAGGCTTATTTGCGGGTAATCCAATCTAGAAATGCACTTGAGGAGCAGTGGAGCACGACGGGATGTAAAAGATCTTCTCAACTGAAAATCCGCCGATATCTTTTGGTCCTTGTGCAAAGTGTAAACTGGAAAGGGGCCAGGCATAAATTACGCCTGAACATTTTACAAATGTGTGTAGTATACACTTCTTAAATTATGTACCCCTTCTACATGTACTCCCTGAACTGATCCCACACGTAATTTATGCACGCCCTCACACTCAAGTGCACACTGTAGTGGACTCTGCAGTTATAGGATGTAATGAAAAGATGCTCACCATTCCCTTCCTCACTCATCTCCATTCACGCAGTCTTATCTCCCTTCCTTCCTTCCAAATCCAACCTAAACCATATCATCCTCCTTAACACTGACTAAGATAAAGAACTTGAGGGGCCTTCCAAATACTACGTGAAATAAATATTGTAACTTTTAAAAATTGGAAGTATTTGACACATTTGCAAAAAATTAATTACTCTAAACGATCTATGTATGCATTTTCTACGCAAGTTTTTCTCTGACCTAATAAATGAAATGCCCTTAAGCGCCAGGAAGGCAAGAACCTCCTGAAACAAACAGTGCAGACAATAATTAATTTGGCTTTACTTTTCACACAAGCAAACTTTATCATTAAAACGGTTTGAGAGACCAAGTTAACCCAGCACCCCACCGTGCACCATTTCTCTAGTGTGTGTGTGTGTAGGTGGTCTCTGCAGAAGCTGCTGTTCTTTGCGGCATCTCAACATCTTCACGACAGACACGATAGCGTTCCAGCAGAGCAGTTATAGTCGCTATATAGTCTATAAGGGCAAAAAGGTATTCTTGTTCCACACATAAACACACTGTCCAAGTTCCCAACTTGGTTTATTACACAAATATTTTAGATATAAAATATAAACCAAGATTTACACTTTGGCGTTTTCAAAAAGTGAAAATAGACTTTTCAAAAACGTGTTCTATCCACTAAACATTAAAAGCTGCCGCTGTCGAAAGCTACTAGTTTATAAAAATATCCTTTAAAAATCCGCCAAAAGGTTTTCAATCATAATTCTAGCTCTTTGCTTAACCTAGTCGAAACTGGGGAACCATGGAGAGAATGCTTTGCAAAAATGCTTAATTCTATAAATTAATTATGTATTTCAAAACTGTCAAAATTAGTAAATAACACTTTTTCAAAAGGGTCAAAACTAGTAAATAACACTTTTTCAAAACGGTCAAAACTAGTAAATAACACTTTTTCAAAAGGGTCAAAACTAGTAAATAACACTTTTTTTTAAAACTGTCAAAACTAGTAAATAACACTTTTTTCAAAATGGTCAACACTAGTAAAATTGCACTTTCAAAAGGTCAAATCTAGAAATTACCATTTTCAAAAACATTCAAAACTAACTATATGTATATTACAGTTGTAAAAAGGTTAAATTCAAAACATGATATTGAAGCTTTTGAAAAGTAAAAAAACGTGAAAATGACGTTTCAAAAAGACTTGAATCATAACACTAACGCTTTCAAAATGCATTCCACCACATAAAAATGGCCTTTTTAATAAGTCAAAAAGTTCTCAATTCTTACAAGGGGAAAACTTGGTTGATGATCAGCCTATTAAAACCCGATAGTTGATAGTTCTATAGACCTACCTGCCTACTTAGCTTGTTTGCACACGTAATTAGAGGATGGTATTAGAAAATCTCCTTCTACCAACTTCAACTCCTCGAGATCTACAAACATAATTAAATAATTGAAGATTTTACGACGACGTTACTCGAGTTTTCGCTGCGGCATTAATTACAGGAATTTTGCTCACATTTAATAATCAAGGGAGGAGGCCAAACCATCCACTGGTTTGTCACAGCGCACAGCTCTCTCGCCTTCCTCACTAATTCAATTAAATCCTTGCACTTCACTCTCTGCACTACATACACATCTTTGGAGGTAATGCCAGGCACGTGCTTGCATCTGCTAGTAAAAGCCAAAAGAATAGTTATGTATTATGAACGTGCAGTAAAGGACAAGTAGGGATGTGCATACAGATTTTCTACTTTCTGGAACTGGACTGACAGGGACCTTGTAATTGTGACAGCATTGATCAAAGCGAACAAGAAAAGCCTCTGCACATTCCACTTTTTAACGGTCCGTCCAACTGACTGCGGGCACAAGCAAAGGAAACCAAAACCGAAACCAAAACAAACGGAATTAACTGCTAGCAAGGGTATTGGCATAAATTACCCTTAAAAATTTTAAAAAAAGTTCCCAATCCAATTTACATTGAAGAGAATGGTTTGTTCGAGATGATGTAGTAATCAACACTTTCGAAAAGGTGTAAAACAAGAAATTAATACTTTCAAAAACATCAAAACTAGAAATTAACACTTTCGAAAAGGTGTAAAACAAGAAATTAATACTTTCAAAAACATCAAAACTAGAAATTAACACTTTCAAAAAGGCCAAAAATAAAAATCAAAACTTTCAAAAAGATGCAAAACAAGAAATTAACACTTTCAAAAAGATGAAAAACAAGAAATTACCACTTTCAAAAAGAAGCAAAACAAGAAATTACAACTTTCAAAAAGATGCAAAACAAGAAATTACCACTTTCAAAAAGATTTAAAACCAAAACAAATGGAATTAACTGCTGGCAAGGGAGTTGGCATAAACTACCCTCAAAATTTTTAAAAAAAGTTCATAATCCATTTGATTTTGAAGGGTATGGTAGTTTAAGATGAGGTTTTTTGTAATTTGTGGACGTTCCCAAGCTGCAATCGTATTGGTGAGGACCACTGTGCTAAAATTCTGTTCATGAGCATCGGCTTGTGGTGGAAGCTGACTAGTCAGTGCAGTGACTCAATTAATTATTAACAAAATGCTCAGATATATCAACTTGCAGGCGTGACTTGACAGGCCGTATGTAATCTAATACAGTAGTGCAATTCTGCCTTCCACTGCACTGCACTTCACTTCACAGAGATGCAGTCTGTCCCTCTGTACTTGCATGGCTTTGACTTGATTTCATTTGTTTTGAATTGTTTTATTAGTAGTTCTCTTGTATGTGTGTGTGTGTGTGTGATTGAATGCGCTCCGCTCTTTTGAAGTAGCTCCACTGGTAACGAGAAGACTTGACTGGGCTCGTATTTCGTACATGACCTGGAAATGAAAGGATTTTATTACGAAATACACACGTAATGAACAACTCAGGATCAGATTGGCTCTTTCCTTGAAGGCATTTTAAAGTCACATTGAATTCAATAGTTCAAAGCAAAAAGTACGTAAGTACTTTTCAAAATCATTTTTTCCGAAAACTCACTCAATTCTACAAAAATGACAAAAAAAGAAATCAAAATCCTCCGTAGTTTATTCAAAGTTGTCGAGTTCTGAAAACTGCTTTTTCAAAAAGCTATTTAACCTTTTCGAAACGGTCATACTTAGTTTTGAATGTTTTTCAAAAAGGGGAATTTCTGGTCTTGACCATTTGAAAACGGTAATTTCTAGTTTTATGACCTTTTAAAAGTGTTATTTATTAGTTTTAGCCGTTTTAAAAAAGTTTCATTTACTAGTTTTGACCGTTTTGAAAAAGTGTTATTTATTACTTCTGACCGTTTTGAAAAAGTGTTATTTATTACTTTTGACCGTTTTGAAAAAGTGTTATTTATTACTTTTGACCGTTTTGAAAAAGTGTCATTTACTAGTTTTGACCGTTTTGAAAAAGTGTTATTTACAAGTTTAGACCGTTTTGAAAAAGTGTTATTTACAAGTTTTGACCGTTTTGAAAAAGTGTTATTTACAAGTTTAGACCGTTTTGCAAAAGTGTTATTTACAAGTTTAGACCGTTTTGAAAAAGTGTTATTTACTTGTTTTGACCGTTTTGAAAAAGTTAATTTATAGAATTAAAGACTTTTGTAAAGCATTTTTTCCATGGTTCCCCAGTTGCGAATAGGTTAAACAACTTGTCCTAAATTTGCCTAACCAAAGACGTAGCGTATCAGTATTAGTATTGCATAAGGCAATATATGTTTACATTTTTTCAAAGAAGCCTTAAATATAAAGGCATCGCATCACCCCGATCCTTCTAGTAGCAACACATCTAAGCAAACAAGGGGAATTTGAGCATGCAGAATGGATTCCTAACCAGTAACCAAAGAGGGACTTAAATTACAAGGTAGACGAGATTCTTGTGATTGTGTGTAAGGAAACGTTAAACCTACAATTCAAATTTATTTCTATAGAGCACACGGCTAGGCTATATAGGTACTGGGTTATGCCTCCACGAATTTTCACCAATAGACACCATCCATTCAATAAAATTGGAATAGCAAATAAATTATGGTGTATATAGTAGGTAAATGAAATGCCTGTCTAATTATTTTAACAAAGCCGAAGCCAAGTGAAGCCAAATGCCAAGTATTTCATCCATCCTTCTATCTATAGATAAATTGAAATCCTTTCAAAGGAATTCAACATGTACATACGCGTGGAACTCTGAGTGAATGGCTTCGTATTTATTTGCAAGTTGAAATTGGTTGGATGGAGGTATAAAAAGAAATTAGCAATCCTATCACTTTCGCAATGCCTATAGATACATACGTACTCCTTCCTTTCTACGACCAGTGTACCTACTTACATGTCGCGGGTGAAGAAGCATTTTTGACGTTAGTTTAAGTGTCCCTGAAATGTCATTTTGACAGAAGTTCCAACAATCAGGTTTTTATTATTTATACTATTTAAGTTTTTTGCAAAACGGTAGAATTGCTATTTACACTTTTTGCCAACAAATTAACCTACCTACTCGGTACTGGTAAACCATGAAATTGTTTAGTATTAATGCTATAAATTAGCATTTCTGAAAAGGTCAAAAATAAAATTCAACATTTTCAAAAAGGGCTAAAACTGGAAAATAACACTTTTAAAAAGGTCAAAACTAGAATTTATCATTTTCAAAAAGGGGTAAAACTATATAGTAATCAACATTTTCAAAAAGGTCAATCAAAATAAAATTTTCTACATTTTCAAAACGGGCTAAAACTGGATATTAACACTTTTAAAAAGGATCAAAACTAGAATTCATCATTTTCAAAAAGGGTTAAAACTGGATATTAACACTTTCAAAAAGGTCAAAACTAGAATTCAACATTTTCAAAAAGGGCTAAAACTGGATAATAACACTTTCAAAAAGGACAAAAATAAAAATCAACAATTTGAAAAAGGTGTAAAACAAGAAATTGATACTTTCACAAAGATCAAAACTAGAAATCAACATTTTCAAAACGGTACAAAACTAGATATGTATAAGTACATAGTGCTATTTCCATAAGGTTAGATAAATTGGATTATTTTGACAAAGCGCACAATGCTCCTTGAGTGACGATATTTCCATTTTAAGCATGGGTTTGCTTTGATTTGAAAATTGCAATACCTTTGCTTTCTATTATGCCTCCATGTACGTCTACTTTTACGTTTGCTCTGCCTAGGCTAAGGGATTTTGAATTGAGACAGTTCCTAGGAATTCCCTGTGCGGATAATAATATTATGCACGTAGATGTGGTTCCCTCTGCACGTGCATTGTACTGACAGAAGAAAGACACGAGAGTGTACGTGCAAGGCAAAAGGGACTCAAGCAGGTGACAAGCGGATTTTTTTATGAAGGCGACCTTATCTGTGGAAATACATGGCAACTGCAACCAATGTGTCTGTTTACAATAAAATGTAATCAGACAACCTCAACTTTCTCTTTCCTTTCATCCAATTTCCTACTACATCTCCACAATCTTAGGAATTCCCGACGCAAATCTCTCTCGTCTCCATTTTCTGCTCTCTGAGCTGCATATCAACGACAGTCCCGCTCACAATTAAGGAAAAACGAACACGGCCCACTGCCTAATACCAACTGCCGTTTTGTAACAAACCGCATTCAAGCAGCTAGTTGACTGAAGAGGCAAATCACCATTTTCCCACATCGGAGGTACAATATTTCCGTGGCTATTTCAATCACGGTCTTGTACCTTTGATCTTTGAAGGTATTCAGTGATGGCAATTGATAGTTTTGACACTTACAAAAATTTGCATGTATTACAACATTTGGTAACTTTTCAAAAAATGTAAATAGGGCGTTTCGCAACTTTTCTAAAAGAAACCAAATACGACTTTTTGCATCGTTTTAAAAGCATGTAAATAGTACAATTTGCACCTTTTTGAAAGCATGTCAATTTGGCAATTTGCACCTTTTTGAAAGCATGTCAATTTGACATTTTGCACCTTTTTGAAAGCATGTTAAAATGACATTTTGCACCTTTTTGAAAGCTTGTAAATAGTACAATTTGTATCGTTTCAAAAGCATGTTAAAATGACATTTTGTACCTTTTTGAAAGCATGTTAATTTGACATTTTGCACCTTTTTGAAAGCATGTTAAAATGACATTTTGCACCTTTTTGAAAGCATGTGAATTTGACAATTTGTACCTTTTTGAAAGCATGTAAATAGAAAAATTTGCACCTTTTTGAAAGCATGTAAATAGAAAAATTTGCACCTTTTAAAAAAATGTAAATACACTGTTTTGCCTTTTCTAAAAAGAAATCACATAGATTATTTTTCCCCTTTTTGAAAGCTTGTAAACAGTACAATTTGTATCTTTTCAAAAGCATGTAAATAGAAAATTTTGCACCTTTTTGAAAGCATGTTAATTTGACAATTTGCACCTTTTGAAAAAGCATTTTGTGTCATTTCCTACTTTTTCAGAGCGAAGTAATAAGACAGCTTTTTGTATTTACTTTAGTTTTGAAGCAATAATTACTCCCTGGCAGTAAGAATAAGCTACCTTTGCCTCTTCAAAAAGGACATAAACTGTGTGTAGTAACCCAATCTTCTATATCTAGACTTGTAATCTTGTCCTAATCATTATGTCCCACACTTTATTTTACCAACATTATAAATTACTCTGATAGAATTCCAATTAATTCCTGTCCTGCAATAAATCATATTTCATAAGTTGATAGTTTGCTTAGCGGAGCAGAGGCCGAGCCACAGCAGTAGTGCAGTGCAGTGTAATCATTAGTGTGAACTCAGAATCCACAATTGCAGATGCAGGGAATAACGTGGCGTAGGAATGATAAAATGTATATCGTCTGTGTAAATGCAATTTGTCCCAAGTCCAGTCTCAGCTTAATTGCAATATGTGCCAAGTCCACATAATGATATTTTCCTTTTTTAAAAGGTTATTTACTAGTTTTGACCGTTTTGAAAAAGCGTTATTTACTAGTTTTGGCCGTTTTGAAAAAGTGTTATTTACTAGTTTTGACCTTTTTGAAACAGTGTTATTTACTAGTTTTGACTGTTTTGAAATGTGTTATTTACT
>JAQFZC010008251.1:0-10352 GCA_034695205.1 Dicyrtoma fusca | reverse complement strand
CATTTTAATCATAACAATTAGATTCAATCGAACTAGCTTCAAAAACTATTGGAAAAGAATAAATCAATCTTCGCTTTGCTTTTAAACCTTCAACACTTCTCTCCGATCTTTATCTTGTCATTTAGCACTTTGCCATTGACTTTTGATTCTCATCTTTATTTTATAATCTCATAAATTCTCTTTCATAATTTACAAGTAGATAGCTACGCCCGCTAAGGACCGAACCTATAGGCACTTATAGGTTATAGTATCATCTTACTATAACAATTGTTGTAGTAGTTCCATAGTACTATAACATGGTGGCCCATGAGGGGACTTAGCTTACGTACCTATACTACAAAGTAAATAGATATAGGTAATTACACTGTAAATGTCGTATCAAACGACCATCTCCAATTCTTTTAAAATCAATAGTTAGCTAGTTTTTCGTACTTTTTTCAAAGTTTAAACGTTAGAATTAGTTAGAAAAAGTGCGCCGTGTCAACACTTCAACTCTAATCAGCCCGGCAGACCCGAAGCCCACCAGACAGGACGTCTCCAGGCACCAGCTGTCGTAGCCACGTCAGCCCCAGTCCACTTCAGGTTACCAACCCTTTCCAAGGAAGCAAACCGATGTTGAAGAAGTAGTGTGGCCACATACTTATTCAACAATCGAAGACTCCCGGATCAAGAATTCTCACCTTAATCGGTCGGTCTCCTTGATCCGAAGTATTCCAACATTCCTTTCAAAACGGTAACAAACTGGACAAAGGTAAGCAACATTTTTACACCATTACTCTACTACTTGGTAGATAGGACATTAGCCCTCGTTCGCTTGAATGATAGCACATTTCTTATTTTTCTCTCTCTCCACTGCTTTTTTCTCTCTCGACTGCTTAGTTAATTGAAATTTCAGTTCTCTGTCGCTTGACCGATGACAAAATTTTCTCTACCGCTTGGTCGATAAAATCATTTTAGAAACAGAAATTATTGACCTATAGACAACACTATTACGTTTTTAATCAACTTTTACTCTCGTTTGCTTGAACGATAAATTTTTCCCTCGGCTGCTTAGTCGACGGTCGCGTTTAATTTTAATACACTATTGATCTTGTCATTTAGCACTTTGCCTTTGACTTTTGATTCTAAATGTCCCTATGTTAACATTAAAATTAATTCTAAATCCCACTCAGCTTTATTAGACACAGGGTCTTCCAAATCATTGCTGTACGCTGCACTCCTCTCGCAATTTATACACATCCAACCCCTTCATACCCTGATTACGCGGACGAACATGTTTTCACGCCAGACTCTCCAATCAAATTATCCAAAAATGAGCCACTGGCCAATTAAACTATTACTCCAGTCACTACGAGCCTCGTTCCTACAGGCTCCACAACTTTCTCGGACTCCACTCTACAAATCACCGCCAAGGTAGCACATCATACTTCAACATCCTATTTTTGCGCATACATTATTGTCCCCATCATCGTTTTCACCACCCCACTTTTCATCTCAATTATTTACACCCACGACTTAATCAACCATCAACCCCACTTTCAAGCAAAGCTACCCCGGACACCATTCCCCTGACTTCCTTCACGGACATCTCACCACCGACCACCGCCATCCGACACCCCATCCGCGTTCAGCATAGGTGATCTTCCGCAGCTCAGCGTCATCGCAGCTCATCTTTCCTGCCAACGCCCCTCTTAAACTCCTCCCTGTCCATCCCAAACCCTTACAACTTTAGTTATTCATTTTGACAGGTCCACTCTTAATTCCAACTAATTTAACATCTAATTATAAATATTCATTTTACAAGAAACTCAAAATTAATTATTTTAAACACTTTTATTTAATTTAGGTTAATTAACATTCGTAGTTTTACTTAATTTTACAAATTCAATTTAAAGGCATTCCGTTATTATTTTTAGTTATACATACACAAATAATGTAAACAAGAAAAACAAACATTTCAAATTATTCATTCTATCAACCAAGCAAAATCATTACAAGTTTAGGTGTTGAAGTTGATTAAAAAGATCTGAATTGGCAATTAATTAGATCTTCAATTGGCATTTAATTAGGCACGAATTAATTAAATGTTAATAAAGTTAAAATGTGAATGTGTCGCGTAAGCATCGGATAATCGAATATGGAACGGATACATTATAACCATTAGAGTATTGAACTCATTAAGTGGAAGATAATTCATGAGCTTGCAAATTATAATCACAGGATGTTTTGACTAAATGATGTAAACATTTAACTATGATTATTGAGAATTGAAAATAAAGAAATTAATCTAGTCACATATTCCAACCAGTGAACAACTACTCTGATTATTGCATATATGCCTTGCATCTTGATCCTGAGCCACTGATCGAACCAGCCTTCGAATTATTGAGACATTATTAAATCTCATTTCCCATTAATTCAACACTAATTTAATATTATTTAATTTTCAGAAACCAAGACTTTTCTTTATCAAACTTTATTTCTCAAAATGTTTTTGAAAAAGTAATTTTATTTTAAATTTAATTTACACTTTAATTCAAAATTTTAAATAAAATTGTTTTTTTCCATAGAAAACGGATATAAGGTATGTAGGGACAGTCACCGGAGATTCACGGTAGGAATCTCATAGCATTATGTACAAGGCTTTCGTAATGCCTCGCATTACAAAAGGGTTGCACAGTCTTGCGGTGCACCAACCTATGAACTATGTGCAAGGTTGCACTAATTAGAGTCAGCACATTCTAGCTCGTAAGATCCATCACCTCATCCTGTCCGGATGATTAATTAAAAACAATATTTAGAATAATTCGCATTTTAATCATAACAATTAGATTCAATCGAACTAGCTTCAAAAACTATTGGAAAAGAATAAATCAATCTTCGCTTTACTTTTAAACCTTCAACACTTCTCTCCGATCTTTATCTTGTCATTTAGCACTTTGCCTTTGACTTTTGATTCTCATCCTTATTTTATAATCTCATAAATTCTCTTTCATAATTTACAAGTAGATAGATACGCCCGCTAAGGACCAAACCTATAGGCACTCGTAGGTTATAGTATCATCTTACTATAACAATAGTTGTAGTAGTTCCATGGTACTTTAACAATATTATCAGCATGATAGGCACGGGTTTAACACATCAGCTGTGTAAAACAGAGTAGGTAATGTACCCAAAAAATAGTCGTTAAAACGATAATCGTGTGTAAATATTCTCAATTTTTGAATATCCAGTTTGAAAATAAAATGGCCCTATAGGAGTCTACTCAGTAAAGATGTATTATTATGTGAGCGGAGAGCCATCAGAGATTCACAGTAGGAATCTCCGATCACTTACATGTACGCAAGCATTTTGTAATGCCTCGCATTATAAAGGATTGGGTTATGTAGACGTCCATGAACCTTTAGCAACGTAGCACTTGACGTAAGCACATTCTAGCACGTAGGCGCATATTCTCCTCCTAACAGAATGAGCATTATTGTTATTATTTTCATTTTTCATTTTAAACATTTAACTCTGACCGAACTCTCTTCTAAAATTATTCAAGAAAAATAAATCAATATCTATTTAGGCTTCAACCTGTCAACTCCTACTACTTTGAACTTGACCTTTTATTTCATCCACTTTGACTTCTTCAACTTTGATTCTCATTTTTAGTTTCATTATTTATTTTATGCCTTTTTATAATTCGTTCAATATTTTAATAAGTAGGTATGTCCATAGGTAGTACATAGTCAGGACATCCGCTAAAAACGAACTACTATAGCACAAATAGTTATAGGTTATCTCTAACCATAACAATATTGTTAAGCAATTAGAAGGATTACAGTGTGAACCCCCGGCGATTCATGGGACAAGCCTTGGCAATGTCTCACATTGTGAAGGGTTGAACCAAGAATTTCTCCTTTAGTTTAAGTACGTCAGCCTATAATTATTTATTTAATAAAACTGCAAGTGTTTAAGCTAACTCTTCTCTTAGATTTGTTCAGTAATCCAAAAATACTTCTACAGACGGTCGAATATCCCTCTGCCACTATCTTTTTAAAATTATGTAAAAATAACGCAATTAAAGACAACAAAGGTTTTTGTTTTAATATTTCTCCAATTATTCAATTCATACAAGCATCACTTTTTTGAACTTCACTGCCTTGTTCAGCAAACGTCAAACATTATTTTTAACTTTTCAATAATTCGTTTTTGAGTTAAAATTCAAATATATTTTCACAGATTTATTCTGTTTTGTAACTTCCTATTCAATGTTTACCCCAAAATAATCATATCTTAAAATTAATTCTTTCACAATAACTTTATTTCAACAAAGAAAGTATTTTTTTAACAAGAACCACCTGTACGTTTTTAAAAAATAAACAATCATACTTATTTACAGTTACCAAATGCTTAAATTCACATAGTAGGACGATTATTCATAAATTTTGAACGGATGTGACATTACACTTGATGATGTGGAGTGTCATGTGAAAAATTGTAAGTATAAACCATTAGCCCAATTCGGAAAGAAAAAAATAAAATAGAATAATCTTATCTGAGGTACCAACGCAGACGGTCTTCTTTATTAAGCACCCCTAACTATCACCAGAGAGCTTACCTTCGCATTTGCATGTTAGCAAAATGCAATAGTATCCGATAGTAACACAAAAACTAATAATATTGTTATGATTGCTAATATAAGGCTAAAATTAGCAAATTTCAATACATATTTGTAGCTACGGATTTCGGTATTGTGCCGAAAAAGAGTGAGACTGGACGAGTGTTGGGCACTAAATGTAAGGTTTTATCCAATTCTTCAGTAACTTTTGCAGATTTGGAAACTCCTAGCTCATCTACCGTCAATGAAAGTGCGTACGTTTTGTGTGCTACTGAGATGTAAGATTCTAGCCTACTCGAAAAAATTCAAAACACATTAAATAAAGCTTTACCACGACACGACGATCTAGAAGAAAATACTACATTTGAATAAGGTGCTCCTCCATTATCTGCAGAACAGTGGCATACACAGTCTGAAGGTAAGTAAATTATAAAAAAAAGTTGATAATATTCTAACGTTGCAAAGGTAGAAACCTAAAATATTTAGACTGGCATTTGGTTGCATTGTATTTTATCAAAATTAAAATATCAAGGTCTGTTCTCTGGTACACAGGATTACTTGCATTTGATCAAGCTATCAATGCTGTCGAGTCCAGTTACATGATTAACTTCATTGAATCGTATATTGACCGTCAGAACGTCGACTCTAATGCCAGGCTGCATACCCACACCAGAAGCATCCGTGAGTCCCATACTTATAGTATTTCTGGGGAGTCAGACCCAGTACAACAATTATCACGCGACTCTGTTATTCAATACGGGGGAAATGATATACGAGCAATTATTTTACTTCTTAATATTGTGGACGAGTTTCTGAATTGCAGCACCTTAGCTCAAGCAGGGGAGACTACTATTGGGTTGTCAATAGACGCCAATATGATACATTCTACGGTAGACCCAAACGACATAGAAGTTGCCAGAATCATGAATTAGTGGGAACATACGACAGTGGGATCAACACTCAACTCAAGTCCGGATATGGATGTGAAATATGCGTAGGAGATGCAATTGGGTCACGCACAAGACGAGTGCGTTACACGATAGCTTAAGTTCAAACCGTATTAATGGAAACATGCATTTTCCAAAGATATATTATTTTTAATCCAAACTATTTAATGATTAATATTTAGTTCAAAAATCGCATTTATTATGTTTATTTAACGCAAATTAAATAATTTAAGCAAACATCTAATTTAATAGAATTTTAATTACTAACGCAAAATAAGTAATACAAGCACAACGCCTTGTAATTTGAATTAATTTGAAGCAAAACATAAACCTTGAGCTAAAAACCATTAGTATACATACCACAACGAGAAATGGAACTTTTCCGTCACCCCATCTAACTCATATAGTCTTTATGTAAAGCTAGAGATGAAAATTGATAATAATTATTAGTTTCTAATTTTTAATTTTAACTTTAGTTCTAATTTTAATGTTTAATCTAAAATCAACTTGATTCATTCAGTTAGTAACAAAACACAACAAAATCTTGTAATGATTTATAAACAACAACTAAACCTACTACTGTATCAAATGTAAAAGTATATACATCATTGCAACCCTTCCATAGGTGTTATGCCTCAAGAAAAATAATTTATTTTCCCACGTACATACCACGCAATCAAAACATTTTCAGTTAATCAGTAATCCTACTAAAAAAACACTAAAAAGTTTCTGACAAAAATTATGTCCCTAACGTCACCAAGCCTATTCGTACTATAATTACAACTAAAACATTGTTCCTTACATTTTTCTTCCCTCGACTGTAATAGGATATCCAGTTGACTAATTATGTCACGTAAAAGTTATCATTATTAAAATCCCTTACATCAGCATAATCAACAACCTGTAGTAAGTCCTATTACCATTTTAATTCCTAACACTCTAAATTCACTACTTTACGCATTTGCTCCTATAATAATAATCACTTAATTGTGCTACAAAATTATTATACTTTTAACAATGGCATACGTGGAACGCTTTGTACAGATATACATTTCCAAGTTAATTATTGTTACACAATAAGTAACATTAACAACCCACATTAAAATAACATAGGTACTACAAAACAGTTATTATACAATTGTAGAACTATTAGTCATAAAATTAAATACAAACTTAAACATTTATTGGAATTCAACAGCAACAAACAACGTTACCATGGGATCCTCATTTCACCGGATTCCGAATGGCTTTTTCTCGACTCCTTCAAACCCATGTTTCTCCGACGAATGCCTCCACAACGACGTAATTACACACCATATGAAAACTCACTATCCTCACCAGTTCAAGAGATGCAATTGCATTTCTTTTCTTAGCCACTTTACCTATATAGTAAACGTTTTGCCGCAATTCAAATAAACTATCATAAACGATATTTGAATTTGACCCAACAATGCTCAGGAAATTTGTCGATCTCTTCCACCAAAACCCTTAAGAAATAATCAAAGCCATCTGTCCTTAATACTACACTCTACTTCGGGAGGATGCCTTCGTCTACCTAGAAAACACGAATAATATCACTACAACACAATTTAACCCCGCACGTTCTTCTCGATTCACCAACAACTCCTATTTCCGGGCCATTCGTTTTAACTGGGGTATCTAACACTATTTCTCTCATGAAGAAGAAACTAACAACTAGGGCCATTTGGAAGACGTAAGACGAGTACTCGAGAACGAATATGCTGTCACACTCGCCGATCGCTTCCCCAACCCTCGTCCTCTGCAGAACACAAAACTCAGCTACCAATCTTCACTGAACGACACAAATAGCTTCTGGGAGAACCTCAATGGTCTTCATTCAGGCATCGACTACTTTCCTTTTGAGCGTCATACCAACGGTCACCAACTCTAACAGGCACCCTCACAACAACAACAACGCTAGAGATGACATGGAGTCACCTGTCACCATTTCCCACCATTCCCATAATCGCCTTTTACCTTACCAACCTTTGCTACCCTTCAACCCAATATTCCAACGTACAGAGTACGCTCGGTCTTTAAAACAGTAACTATAATATTTATTCATTACCCTAAATATATACTTCACAAAATTTTATTAATTTTATAATCAAAATTTTTTCCAAAAAAGAAAGGATGTTAGGCTTGCAGAGGTTTACGGTGCCTCCTGTGATTCATAGGGCAAGCCTTGGCAATGTCTCAAATTGTAAAGAATTGAACCAAGAATCAGTCTATTAGTTTAAGTACGTCAGCAATTAACAGCCCGTTACAGTATGTGCAATAGGACTTTTAAAAAGGATGTCGAAATCGCAATGAGTCAAGTCAGCACTAATAGAATTGGGGTGGATATTTTGCAATTGTGTAGTTATAAAATTATGAAATTTGAACAACTCTCATGACAGTTATTTATTGCTTACGATTGTTATGTAAACAAAAGCTTTTAACTATAGAATCAGAATTTATAAACATTAATCTATTCTCAGAGGCAACTGAAGAATCATCTTTCCTTTATTTAAGCATACTAATTTCCGCAAACCGTGCCAACTAATAAAACCTTAGAAAACCCCTTTATATGCATCTAACATTCGTCATGCTTTCACGACATGGACGGATGTCCATTGTTTAGATTATTTAACAACTATTATTAAATACACTATTAAAATTGAACTCAAGTCCGAACTAATAATTTAAGAATAAACCAATCTTCCTTCCTAGTTTGATCTATTAACTACTATAATGACTAATTCACTGGCTTTGCTCTTATATTGCATTTTTATCTCCTTCTTAATTCTCATCTTCATTATTATATTGTAAGGTAGGTACGCCGAGGTTTCAATCCATTCCTTCTATCTTAATGCGTCAGCAGTCCACTGACCGCTACGCTATGTGCAACTATGCACTGATCATCCGGCATGAACTAATGTCATGACCGGATGAGCAAAGTAAAACAATTAGTTAAAGCAATTGAAAAACTAATCATAATAATGAGTTGAGTTCGACAGAAATAATTTAGGAATAAATCAATCTTCTCTTTACTTTAGATTCCAGCACTTCTCTCCAATCTTGCTCTTATCATTTTAGAACTTGGCATTTGACTATTTGATTCTCATCTTTCTTTTCATAAGGTCTCTATCCACTCTCAGTTACCATGTAGATAGTTACGCCCGCTAAGGAACGAGCCCGATAGGCATTAATAGTTATAGTCTACTGCTACTATAACATGGTGGCCCATTAAACTTAGCTTACGTATCTATACTACAACGTATATAAATATATAGGTAATTCTACCGTGAATAACAAATTAATAGCCAACATTTTTAACTTTTAACATAGTCAAAAACAGGTAGTTTAGTCCGTTTTTAATCGGAATAAAAAGTAATAAGCTGTAGAAATAGTTCAAAAAAGTGCTACATTTGACGCCCATCAATATCTTAAGCCGGCAACAGTTTTGTTTTAATTGTACAACGGTAGTTTCACAATAACAAAAGGTAACAAATTACAATACAATATTATTATTATAGTATACTAGTAAGTACATATAACTAGTAGGTATAAACATTAGAACTAGCATAGCACATTTATTTACAAAATGTACTCTAAACCAGTAACACCATGGACACTTTCGACATTCTTCCTAACGGCGACCGAAAGGACTTCCTGCCAGTGCAATACGCGGGCATCCACATTCAACGAAACAAGACCCTGCTCCACCTAAACTTTTTCAAACCTTCCTTTATCCGACGAATTCCCCTATTGTAAGAATTATACTCACATCCACGTATACCCCAATCCCAAGACGTGCCACTGGAGGACATCCACTACATCTTCGAAGCCCCATTTCCAATCGGCACCATCAAAACACATAACCCTATTCGGCCTAACGAACAAATTTACGGATTCGACCCATCCATAGCATCCGATTTCTTGAGACAACATCAACGATTTCCTTGAAACAATTATTACCATCAAAAAGCCCCAGGACAGTAATACTTGCTCTTGTGGAACGCAATGTTCCATTTGGATGGCCAAAATGCAGTGACCCCTCCCCCAGCTTTCTTACAAGAACATTCATATCTCACCAACGATAAGCACTATCTCACCATGAGATGGAATGCTGAAGTGTACGCCGACTACTCCCCTCAGGAGGCGAAAGAAGATTGGGACCACATGGAGAAGCTCGTAGGAGCCCATAAAGCTCACCAAAATTCGCAAACCGTCGAACTCTTCCCCAACATTCGAAAACGTAATGGCCCATTTCGACAACCGAGCTGGGTCTCAAATATACCAATTCTTCAAGTGGACTCTATCCCTACCCTCGATACATTCTTGTAAATTTCCAAATTCCCCCCCAAGATCGCCAGATAATCCTATTCCTCCGTATGCACCCACCCATTCCACATATGCCCATTCTCTGGACCAACTGGAACCCTATTCCGAAGAAGACAAAACAGCCGAAGCCTAGCCAACGCCAATAACAACAAGTCTACAAAGAGTAACATACATAACAAACCACCATAATTTTAACTTAAATTTATACAAAAATAATAATAATAATTTTGTCTAGCCTTACTTTTAAATTTAATCAATTTAAAAAAAATATTTTTATTTCCAAATTTAATCTTAATTTGTAACTACAAATATTTTTTTTTCGTTAAAGAAAAAGGATGTTAGGTAGGTACGCCGAGGTTTCAATCCATTCCTTCAATCTTAATGCGTCAGCAGTCCACTGACCGCTACGCTATGTGCAACTATGCACTGATCATCCGGCATGAACTAATGTC
>JAQFZC010008250.1:0-10352 GCA_034695205.1 Dicyrtoma fusca | reverse complement strand
CAGTAAAATAATTGGTCTCACATTAAAATAATTTTTTTAAATGCAGTTGTCTGTTTAAGTAGTATTTTGCAAAAAGCAACCACAATTACGAGCCTTCACCCTAATAGTAAATTTTTAAAAAACATCCAAAAATAGCATCCAACTTTTAAAATGAAATAATAGTGTTTTCCCATTTACGCAATGTTAAGTATTTTTAAGGAAATATTTTTTGGCGGGAAACTGCAAGACCAAAATTCAAAAAAAATTGCGCATGAAGTACTTTAATGATAAGCAGCAGTATCAAACATATTTCAATTGTTTTGAAGATACTTTATTTTTTGAAGAAGAAATGCCTTATTGCCATTAAAATGGGGAAAATCTGCAATGTGCGTCGTTTTTTTAAATATGTAGTTTCCTGGGAAAATAATCCATCGTTTACGGTATGTCATGTTTCTCTTTGTTGTAAGTCCAGTATTACAATATGATCTCTGATCTCTTCGTGTTTTTTCAAACTATTAAAAGTAATCGTATGGATTTTATATTTTGACTATTTTTATTAACAAAGTAATTTACCACACTCAACTTGGCAATTACAAGAAATAATAATTTATGAAGGTCGAGACAGAGTTAATACCGTCCAGTTTTAGTTTGATAGCGTTCGTAAAAAGGACATGCTTCCGTTTTTATTTTGTTGGTCTGTAAACACGAACATTGAATATAAAAGTCGAACGGTGTAACTATTAGCACTCTTAATGTCGTTCATTTGCAACTAAATATTTTTAAAAAAATAAAATTAGTGATCTAAGATTAGTTAAAAAATCCTAAATCACCAGGATTTTGCTCTGCGGGGATAAAAAACAGAGCGCAGCACGTAAAAAACAGCTAGCATAAGATTTTTAAAAATCAACGGTGAATTCGATGCCAACTGAACGGAACGGCTTTTTTGTGTTAGGTTTACGCTAGACTTCCATTAACCAACACTTACAAGGAAAGGTCGCGAAGTGGGCGACGAGTTGAGAGTTGAGACTATATCCAGTAGGTAGGTCTATGGGCATGAATACATGTGTGCATAACCATTTCTGCCGCACGTAACTTATATAGTTACGTAGTATATACGTAACTTACCATTAAATGATTAGTTACTTTATTAGCTTCAATATTCGGGTCAGTTCTGTACCACAGCTCAGCTGTATTTAAAAAAATAAATTAAAATATAAAAAATTAGGCAAAAAGTTAGGGACAAAAGTCTGGCTGATTTTGAATTCGGCATATATGAATAATATTTTAACACTCCAAATGAGCTCCCTTGGAGACTAAGAGCTCCTAAACTTTCTTTGGCACCGAATTTACAAGTTTGGAAGTATATTCGGGTCTAACTCTTTCTAATTCTTGCGTCAAAGCAAGTAGCATCACGTTGATATATTTTTGGAGTCATTTCCCTGCCCCAACATTTATTCTCCAACTCCCCTCGGAGATTTTCAATTGAATTAACATCCGGTGACTGCGTCGCCCGTGGAAACACTGTAATCAATTTAGTCACATACTTCGGATCATTTCCCTGTTAAAAGATGAAATGTCCCAGACCAAGTTATCGGGCCAATTGTCGCCGGCTAACTTCGAGAATTCCAGCGTATCCTTCCTTAGTTATTGTTGTGGGTATGTAGGTGAAGTTCCCCATGCCCCAAACCCTCACGCTACCTACAAATAAAAAAATATTCACTACGTCATCCAATGTGACAAGAGTGCACTATTTGGGTTTAGATTAGGAATAGGGCTCCCATCAGTGGATGCATGTCCTGTGATCGAAGGAGTCGAAATTCCAGGTTTCAGGACTTCCCCGTCCTTTGACACACCTTTCGGACTCTCTTCGCTCCAAAACGACCAAATCCGAAAAGTGTGTACCGTAAATCCTGTGATAGAACGCCTGCCTACTACATATTCCATTCAGCCTCTCGGACCCCCGCGTACAATTAGAGACCCGCGTATTATTCAAACTAACCGTTTTACTACTCTGAATTTAGTTGGAATTAACATGCTAAAAACACTATATTTTTTAGCAACTTAAAAGTATGTGTTATTTAATTCAAGCTATTCGGTGGCTAAAAAGTTAGGCTTACACTAATTTTTGTACACTTAAACACTGAAAATACTTCCGGTGACCCGCGTATTAATAGAGACCCGCGTATTAATAGAGACCCGCGTATTAATAAAGACCCGCGTATATTTAAATAAATTAATTAATACCACGTCGCTAACAGGCTCTTCGGTTTCCAAAGTCAACAATTTGGCTAATATGAAGCATGGACTTGTAAAAAATAATCTTTAATTATAAGGAAAGGTAGAAATAACTTTAATTAGTATTTTTAAAAAAATTTAAATAAGATAGTAATTTTAATTAAAACTTTTTCCGTCTAGTGAATGGACCGGATGAACTTTCTGGATGGCGAAAGGATCTGAATCAGATCCTTTTAAATTTTCAGACTGAAGACTTTTTCCCAGCAGACTCGCAGTCTGCTCCGCCGAGGCCTCCCGCTTCTCTTTGTCTTGCTCTTTATTCTCTGTTTTGCTCCATCGACACTCAGTCCCCCCGCCGACCTACTTCTTCTTATCTAACATTTATTTATAAACACACCGACTAGCTCCTCCTCTCCTGCATGCCCCTTCCTTCCGTTCTCTCCTTCTCCTTCCTAGCCTGGCTGTCTTCCCTCAAGCCCCCATCCTTTACAATGCTTCTAGGATTTGTCCTTAGTCCTTAGTAGTGGTCTCAATGGTCCGTTCCGTTCCAGGTTTTTGGTCTTGTTCCGGTCCAAAATTTTTGGAACGGAACAGTGGTCCGTTCCGTTCCGTTCTTACCCTTGGAACGGAACGGATCATATAGGAACGGTCCTAGACACAAAATATTTTTAACCATCAAAAAATGCTAAATTAATTTAGACCACCGGTTTTAACAATTTTATTAATATTAAGTTGATAATTCTTTTTCCATATACTTCATGAAGTTTAGTGCATGTTTAGTTTTTTCCTTAACTTTTTCCAAACGGTACTATATCTAGTTTTACAACTTTTTGAAAATAGTAACTTTCTAGTTTTGCCCTTTGTAAAAACTTTAATTTCTAGTTTTGACCTTTTTGAAAAAGCTAATTTCTAGATTTGACCGTTCTGAAAACGTTAGTTTGTTGAAAACGCTGAAAACGTTGTTTTGACCTTTTTGAAAATGCTAATTCTGTATAATGTTAAACCGTTTTATAAATGCAAAATGTTTCTTTTTGATTGTTAAGTTCTAGGTTTTGACGTTTTGAAAAATTTAATTTTTAGATTAAAAAATCAACTATTGTAAATCATTTTTCCCAAGTTACCCAGTTTCAAATGGGACCATGGAATAGACTGAAAAATGTTAATTCTACTAATTAGCTTTTTAAAATATGTCAAAACTTGTAATAAACTTTTATTTAAACTATTCAAAGCTAGTAACTAACACTTTTAAAATGGTCACAACAGCATATTGCAGTTTCAAAATCACTAAAAACTAGTAATTAACACTTTTCCAATTGACATTCTAATGGCTGCTACTCACAGGCTTCAAACGTTGAAAAAGTTATCATCGTAAACGTGCTGTCATAAGCGTCAGTGCTAACGAAGGTCATCAGCAATTGGTTATAATCAAAGAAATATATTGCATAGGCATGATGCGAATTAATACATACGGAAAAATAACGTTCCTAAATTCAAAAAATTTAACTTAATTAGGGACGAATTATTATTTTCGTGAAACAAAAATTTTCTGGATCGGACCATAAAAATTTGTTCCGTTCCGTTCCGGTCCGGATACTAATGGTCCGTTCCTAAACCCTCGGAACGGAACGGAACGGAATTTGTGTTCCAGGAACGGACCACTGAGACCACTAGCTCCTTAGGTCCTAAACTAATTAATTTTTTACTTCATCACTAGTGAATGCTTGCTATATACGATCGAACGTAGCCACTAACAGTTTAAATCGCAATGGTTTCGTTAGACCAATCGAACCCCTGCTGTACATGCATAATATAATTAAATAAAGTTAACGGAAATTAGTTCTTTATTAACAGAGACCATACTCTAATTTATGCTATATGCGGATTTTTGCCTTCCAACTCTCAATCCAAGTCTAATTTGTATTCCAATTTAACCCAGTTTATAGCTAAACTTTAAGGCAAATGTAGAAACGCAGTCGCTTCAGTCTACAGCCCGTCAAAACAGTGAAACGTTCGTGTTTTAGCAGTGACTGTACTTAATCCATTTCTCTGTGTACTTACTTCACTACTAAACCGACGTCTTATATTAATTACTGATTAATTACTTAATGAGCCGGGCCATGTCTTTACTTGCTCTTTCTATTATGCACTCGCTTATGGCCATGCTGAGGTGAACCCCGAAGGGCAAACCGCAATATCTCCTATGCCACTCTGTCTTTCACTTTTAACTAACGATTACTCAACTAAAATGCTGGTTAATTAATCCACTCGCTTACACAGATCTTACCAAAGTATCTGATTCACAAAACTTTCTATGGACTTTATTCAATTCACTGATAATTCCTTCTTTCCCTCTCCCAACTTCTCCAACGCTCCCTCCTCTGCTTTCTTCCACATTCACTCCTCCGTCGCTCACTGCTCTGCACTCTTCCTTCTACCGTAACGCTCTGATTATATTCTAACATTTACTTCTCTCTCTTCCATTCTTAACCTACGGGTTACACACCCCAATGATCAATTAATTTCGACCTCGAAATTCTAATAACCTACACTAACAAATGACTTTTGAAACTTCTTAAAATTACTCTGTAAAAAAATTCATTCTATCAATTCATCTCTTTTTTTAACAAGCAACTGTTCTATGATTAATACTTCTGACAAAACTTTTCTTTCGATTACACTTACGATTAACAACACTTCATAAAATTCACCACTAGGTACAAACAAGTCTTAATCTTAAATTTTTTTGATTTCTTTTTCTCTAAACATCATTATAACAATAATAAATAATTTATTCATTAAATCGATTTGGCCATCGGCCCATACAACATTGGAACATTTTTTTTACATTCATTGATTCTTCATTTCTTAAAATCGGATCTGTAATTTCCCGTCATAATATATATCTACATTAGTTGTCCTTATTATATTCTGTAGTTATTTGGATTAAGATCTGTGGGATTCACCTAGGTAGGTTACTTGTATTCGGTACCACACGGCACCCTTTTGAACTACTTAATTATTTATTTTATTTTAAATTTTTTAACGAGCCTCGTTAACTTTTTTTGTTTTTACTGTACAAGTAGTGGAGGTTATGGAGAACCGGAATCCAAAATCGCGGACTACGCGGTTAACAAACACTCGTTTTTTAACTATTTTTGAAAATGCCCACCTATGTTTGTATTAGCATCATCCAGTTAGTCGGCAGTTAACAGTTTAGATTTATTCTCCTACACATTCGTAAAAATGCTTCCTTATGCGCGCACTGTTTTGTCC
This sequence comes from Dicyrtoma fusca, assembly GCA_034695205.1. Taxonomy (NCBI): domain Eukaryota; kingdom Metazoa; phylum Arthropoda; class Collembola; order Symphypleona; family Dicyrtomidae; genus Dicyrtoma; species Dicyrtoma fusca. Next base: position 4,865 of record JAQFZC010008250.1, on the reverse strand, counting down.
CAAAATTTAAAGATGTCACTAAAATCGTATTATTCATCATTTCAGAGAGTAAAACAATATTATTTGTATTATTTACATTGCGCAATAAGTAATTGTTCAAACATTTAAGCATATGGGGTTTGTAGTGGGGACAAATACACATAATATGAAACACGTTTTCCGAGTTCTTTCCACACAGGTCACACTTAGTGGTCGGACTGGTCCGTTCTGTTCCTGATTTAGCGTTCCGTTCCGTTCCTGACCCCAGGAACAAAATTTTCCGTTCCGTTCCGTTCTGTTCCAAGGCGTTGGAACGGAACGGAACAGTGGACCAGTGGTCCTACACATAATACCCTAGTTAAATGGTTTATTTCAATTTTTAATAATTTGGACAAGTTTTTTGTAAATCTTAAACCTAAAATGCAATTGTAGCATTATTGCTTTTATTATAGGGGAGATAGGGGTGAAAAAACGATCTGAACTCGACATGTCTACATTCTGCAAAACGTTCTTGCAGAGCCTACAAATTCCCCCTATGGGAGTGCGGCTTTTACGGCGACACAAAATGCTGGAAAATTAGGCTTTGCCTTCTACTAGATGCAGAATTTGATTTTTTACAACATACAATCAAATTAACTCGAATAAGTTATGGTCATTAAAAGTTATGCTACTTTTACGAATGTTCTAGAAAAACAAAAAAACAACAGGCTTAGGGGTAAAAAAAACTTCAGTTCTAAAAGTTGAAATAAGAAGTCAAAATGCTCTAAATAATCGACCTATTTTAACCAACTCAAGTAATCAACAAGGTGTATTTTTTAATTTTAAGGGTTTTTTGTACTTTTTTTGCAAACGTTTGTTAAATAAAAGCAGTTTTTAAAATGGGAGGATGTAGAAATCATCGTAATATGGGGAACTCTGAGATGAGCCAAATAATGTAAAAAGATTTAATTGCACTTATGTAATTATAGCAAACTTCCTGTCATTCAAGTTTTTGTTAACTGAAGTATAACGTAAAACCTAGCATAGTAATACAATTGGATTCAATGAGCATCAAAATCACGTAGATTTCCAGCAGTTACGGCAGCCGTTTTTTTTACCCGGACCGGTTTGTTTTTTTTACCCCCACAGAGAAAAATCCAGGTGGTTTTGGATTTTATAATTAATCTTACATCACTAATTTTATTTTTCAGAAATATTTCGGAGCAAATAAAAGACACTAAGGCTCTTAATAGTTACATACGTATCCTCGCAAATAGAGCCTCATTCTCAAATAGAGCCCCACTCTCTAATACAGCCCCATGCTACGAAGGAAAAATTAAAATAGAGCCCCACTCTCCAATAGAGCCCAATGGGACTGTTTAACATTAAGAATTCTAATACAGCCCCATGGGGTTGTATTAGAAATGCACTATGTTATACGCAAGCAATGCGGGAAGTTTTGAATAGAGCCCCACTCTCAAATAGAGTCCCACTCTCAAATAAAGCCACACTCTCAAATAAAGCCCCACTCTTTAATAGAGCCCCAGTCAACGGCAATTTTTGAATAGAGCCCCAGGGGCTCTATTTGCGAGGATACGGTAATTTAACTTTCACATTTCGTTTTCAGGTTTACCGACAAAAAAATTAAAACGGACGCCTGTTTGTTTACCCCCAATTCCCTTATTACATGAACTGATAGTTAACCGAAATAAAGAAATTGCTCGTTTTCTATTTTTATCTTACAATTATTTTAATCTTATGTACACAATTTCCAAAAAGTTGATAGAAACGGAAATTTTCGTTCCGTTCCGTTCCGTTCCTGGATGTTTTCGTTCCTATCAAATTTTCGAGGAACGGACCGGACCGGAACGGAACGGAAAATATGGTCCTGGAACGGACCAGTCCGACCACTAGGTCACACGTCAATTTTGTATTATTTCTCCACATTTCGTTTATTCCGTTGAGATTTACTGTTCTTCCCTTCCATACTACTCTAGGCAGTCCTGCTCTGAGGCTTTAAATAAATTTGTTTGTGTTCCATCCATATTTTAAGGAGTAACAATCCGCTCTGGTTACGAATGTTTTGATAGTTTTGAACCGTGATAAGTGTCCACTATTTAGCATGCTTCTAACATCTTTGTTTATACACAAAAGCCTGTACTTTTTGACCAGGCTCTCGAAATGCTTATCTAGATATTCTGTACTTACAAGGCCGTACTCAAGTTCTAGGTTGGTTTCGAAAAATAATGATTTAAGTTGTTTTTCCTAGTTATACCTAGGATCTTCCTGCTTTGAGCTTTTCATTTCGATGTAACAGTTGTATGTTAGGGACGTCCTTTCCCTGTTCAGTATCGTGCAGGAGTATTTAATACTCCTGTTTCTAATCGCAAAAAGAAGCCCAGAGTAAAGTTTCAAGAGGAGGTCAGTTGCCGCAGAAACGAAGTCTGAAAGGCTTTAAGTTCATTCCTGTACCTTAGGCATCACACTGGGGCGGCATAGATGAGTATAAATTGTACTAGCGATTGAAACAGTTGTAAATGCAGTTGAATGTCTGTTATTTGTGATTTGTAGAAAAGTTCTAACAGCTTGGCCTGTGCTCCTTTTGCTTTTGAGAATAAATGTACTTTTGCCAAGTTAAAAATTCCACTTTGTGAGAAAGTGGCGACTGGCGGTGCTGGTGCAGACACGGAGGAAAGACTGAGAGCAGTCACTGCTTCGTGAGACATTTGGTGAGTAGTGACCTCGGAGCCGCACTCAATGCGTTGGAAGAGGTACTCGATGCTGGCGCGAAAAAACGAGAAATTGAGAAAAGATACCGGAGAGCAGAGTGCCGGGATCAAAAACGGCGGCTCTACCATTTGTTAAGGATCTAATCCTAAGTTACTTCAGCTAGTACGCTGGAAATGAGATGATCGTAGAAAGCTGGCTTGGCAGTGAGATTTACTAGAGTATATTTATTAGTAGTGACTCCTTCAGAGTCTGGTATCCTTCTAATTAGGAAGGCGGACAAATACAGGTAAGGAGCGTGGATGCTCCGTGTGAAGATGTGTCCGCTAAGGCAAATTGACTTTTCAATCGTGTATACATCTTGAATAGGGAATTTTCTCGAAATCACTGTTGACGATTTTGAAATGGTACTACCAACCTATGTCACGTTTTGCCCAACCACCATCGACCGCATCTACCGTGACTTACTTAATGAATGACCCCCTATGACTACTACATACTCGCTAAATAGTGTCAACACGCCTTTTTCGTTTTGCAGCGTCGCACGTTTGAATACCTGCCATGTTTTGAGTAGCCATTATCAATTATTGCGAAAAATAATTGACGGAGTTTTGTAGTATTTTGTTGCGCCCATGTCAACTATGCACATGCTAAATTGTTTCAACACGCCGTCTTCGTCTCGTATGGAATTCACATTTAATAAATTGTGCTTTTGTGCTCCTTTCTGAGTAGCAATTTATTTCAGTAACGAAGTCAGTAGTTTTTCTGCGTCTGTGACAGCTACGCACGTTATCTCGCCACTTGTTGCATTATTTACTTTTTTGTATTACTCTTATTTTTGGTTTTTTGGAATAAAAAATTACTATTACAATTTCAAAACTAATTTTTATTACTACTAAAATTTCTTACAATAAATTGGTAACTATGGTATTAAATACCTACTACTTGTAACAATCTCTATTTTTCAGTTGTCAATGTTACGAATACGATTACAGTCTAATAACTCTATTAAAAGAGCTGTCGGCATCCGTCCGGCATCCATCCGTCCATAGATAGGATTATATTATAACAGTGTAGTGAACTGTAGTGTCAATTTATTTTGGGGGTCGTCTTTAAATAGTCTCATGCATTTCATCAGTGGGATAAGCGGAACTAATGGTTATAGTACTAACAGATAACCATTGGCTTAATGTTAAGAGCATGGCGAGATTGTTGGGTAGGCCTCAAAAAGAATAAAGAGAACAAATAGAAATCAAATAAATTGTGATAAAACATTTTTCTGTTTGCAAACCAATAACAAAAAATAAAATCTGAAATGTGGTGGTCACGCGGGTGGTGTTAGTAACCATGGTGTTTTGTCGATGTAGAATGTATTGTGGATTGTGGATGTCACAGGATTGTAGTGTCAGTTTACTGTGGATAGTGGGCGTGGAATAAAATCAAAAATTAAATAAATCGTAATAAAGTGATAATCAATGTTTCTGTTTGCACAAAAATTCGAAATATGATTGTGGGGCGGGAGGTGGTAACCATGGTGTTTCCTTTGTTGTGAAATGTATTTTGCAAGGACAATCAATGGAATGACAAGGATTTAAAAAACACGATTAGTACGTCATTGCATTGGTGGCATTGTCATTATTACGAGCAGTAACCGTCTTACATGTGAACGGTCCCTAAATGTGGTTCTGGCTGTCATTTCTGAGCCTAGCCTACCCGTCCTAACATAGTATTTCAAATTTTAATTTTTAACTTTTTTCATTTATTGCTGTGCCAACAGAAATATTTTTCATCCGAGTTTATTTTGTTTTCTAATTTATTCAACGTTCACATGCATTGTAAATTGAAAATAATGTTTAAATCCAATGGACGTACCTCGGATGGATTGACGGACAGGTAACGACCGCTTTATATAATATAATAATTCGTGCATAATGCATATATACCGAACCTACTGATCTGAAACTGAATTAAATTCCAACTGTAACTTAAAAACTCACGTCCAAGCGAGACGTGTTGAGTACCATTCAGTGCACTAATTTTTGTCAACAGTTTTCACTACTCGGGGCCCGAGTCTCGGGCTCAACGGTTTCGACGGAATATAAACTGGGTTGAATTGATTTTGACTGTTAAATACAATTTAGTTGAATTTAAACTGAAATGCAAATTCGACTTGGATTGAG
>JAQFZC010008249.1:0-10352 GCA_034695205.1 Dicyrtoma fusca | reverse complement strand
TGTAAGTGGCAACTTTTCTGCTTGTAAAAAGTGCAAATTACACTTTTACACACTTGGCGGTTTGGAAAAAGGTTGTAAGTAGCTGTTTTTAGAGCTTTTGAAAAGTACAAAAGTATCATTTTTGCTCTTTTTAACTGGTCCTATACAACTTACACTTTTATAAAGCACCTCTCTAGCACCATACCATAACCATAGGAGGTACCTACCTGAATTTGCTTGAAAGCCAGTATTGGTATTACATAGGTAATTAGGTAGCTCGGTACTTATAAGTATTACAGATAGTAGTAAGTTACTCTTTGATCAGATTCGAATATGTAATCAGAATTACATAGTGGCCACATAGTATCTATATATCCTGCATATAAAATAAAAATATAAATTCCCCTTGGACTTGTGTTATAGAATTCTGTTATTATTGTGTATAGTTATAGCTTTCGTCTATAGATCTTTAATGACTGACTGACTCGTCGTATTGGCATTTGTCTATCGATGGAGAAAATCCGGAATGCCCATGAATGACTTCTGATGTATCGAATCTAAATCATGTTTAACATTTCTTTCTTTCTCTCTCTCTCTCTCTCTCTCACTCTCTCTCTTCAATCTGACTTGACTTGAGATAGTATCTACTACTTGAATTCAGACCAACATTAGACACCGACAAGAGAACAAGACAAGACAAAACTCCGAGTCTGTCTGGTGTATCTTTGAGCACTTACAGAATAATCTTTAAAGTCAAAGTACAGACAAAAAAATACACGCAATTTCTGTGTACAAAAATATAGATTTTAATTTACAAATTTTACAAAATTGTGCACTTTTTTGTCGATGGAAATGACAATAGACTGAAACTGACCAACTTACTGCCGGCCTTTATGTAAGTTCCTAGCCTAGAAGTTTTATCATTTTTCTATTTCCTTATAATAGATTTCATACGATTATTGTTTGTAGTTGAATTTAATTAATTATTATTGAATTTTTTAATTCCAGCTCACTTCCTCGGGGTTTTTGGATTTTTTCCGTTGTTGCAGAGTTCTATTGTTGATTGTTCGAGTATAGCTGCGCTACGTAAAGGAGAAACAGAAAACAGTACAAAAGAATATCTCAAAAACTCCTTCACAATTATGAGAATTCTTCTCCGAGTCACCGGCGGCCCCAACATTGGCCATAGTCCGAAGAATGGGGGAATCACGGCCATTGTGACTGGCCTTCTCATCTGGATGTTCCTTTGTTCGTGTCGAAATTGGGAAGTGAGTGGGAAGTCCCTGGCCTACACAGCAATTTTCTCCAAGTCCCACTACATCGTTCAAATCCCCAAGACAGGACCGGACTGTAGTGGACCGGATCATTTCCGGGACCGTCATGGGATTTGTCGAAAGTACTATCGCTTCAATGATACTTCCTACCTTCGCTCAGAACGCAGACAGAGACTTCATAGTAACACATAATGCCATAATTTTTATATATATTTATTATTTTTTTTCCATCGAGGAATATTAGATAGGCCTGTATATAATGGATAGGGCTATATTTTGTATTTAGGTATGTATATGTATGTACTTTATACATATCGTACTTGTTATTGTATTATTGGGAAGAGGCTATATAAAATATTATATACTTGTTATTTTTTAATCATTTTAGCTCAAAACTAATATTAACGTACCTACCTAAGTACGTGTATGTCGGTCGCAGGTGATATTTTGACTGGGTCTGGTGATTTTTTGTAGACCAAAATATCCGTAAAAGTCAGAAGACGTATTATTAATAGCTGTAGTAATAAAAATAAAAAAGTGTAAATGGTAATAAATCTTGTAGATGTAAGCTATCTGTAGTGCTGGTGCCTGCACGTGGTCGCGTAACATTTTTAATTTAAATATAAATGGAAGTAAAGCGGATTGTATGTCGGAATTGTTATACATAGCGTTGTCTATAATTGTAGTTCTCTATAAAAAATAGGTGGACATGTGGATTGTGGATATCGCAACTGATTAATTTGAATAAAAGAAGAAAAAAAAGGTAAAGATGGGCAAACAAAAAAAGAGTCTGGGATGTGTGTAGGTCAAGTTCATCCAGTTTTTCACGTGTACATAGAAGTCCAGTCCAGTGTGTCCAGTTTATCTGTCAGTAACTAAATTATATCTGTATATATATATACCCTTCGGATCATCTATAGCTACTTGCATCTCTCATCTGCACTGTCCTTCATCTTCAGTCTTGCAAATGCAAAATATTTTGTCTTCATTTTTGAACTCCCAAAAAAATAGCGTATAGAGGATTTTAAAGGTGCCAGGTGCAAGGGGTAACTAGTAGACCAGTAGATCAGCAATTTTATATGTAGGTATAGCTATCTCTAATTGTTTATAGTATCATATAATGCTCATGGTACAGGCAGACTCGCTGGACATGTACTACTGCTAGTACAGTACGCACATTTAATTGCATTTATATAATCGCAGCTCACTATAATTACAATTATATCCACCGAATTTGGACAGTATATACCACAGCTGGTACGACACACCTGCAGTTTTTTTTGTAGTTTATTTTACTTTTTTCCATGCACATCAATTACTTACATATAGTAAAGCTAATATGATTTACAGCACTACCTGACCTGAATACAGATATCCCAAATTGAATTTACGAGCAATCTACTACCAGCAAACCTGTGTGTAGATATATCTTTCATATATTTGAAGTACTAGCTATGCATTATGCATTATAATTATGTAATTCAGGTTCCAAAAAATTAAGAAACACGAGTTGCACATGATAGTTTTTTTGCACGATTGAATGTAACGTACAGTAGAACCTTTCTATACTGATGATTTTAAGGATATTTTGGTTTGATACCACTACCACTATCTATATACGGAGGGTGCCAACCTAAGGTTTTGCAGACATTTTTGGTGTCTATATGGTCTAACCTAGCTCTAAGAATGCATGAATTTCTGGGATCCGTTAAAAGTTTCAACTATGGTAAGGAAAGTTTACAGTGGTAAGGCCCTACTCCTGTACTTCTGTTTGATTTAAATTTATTTCAGCTGTCAAAGGGTTACATCAAACGCAATTAATGTCATATTGGAGACCCATAAACAACTTTATGGAAGGTTTTTGCATGCGCAGCAGCAATTGCAGTGTATTTGCAAACACACCGGGTTAATTCATTATTTTTACAAAAATTTCTGACTTGTGCATAAGAAAGAAATTTTTGTAGGTAAAATGTACAATTGTGTACTCTATACTACTCTAACTACTTCTACTCTAAATATGGAACACATTTACAGTAAATTGTTTCAATAATAATAGCCAGTTCAGTTAATTAGCGGTGACGCAGACTAACACAGGGAAGGTTATTTTATTTATTTATTGAATAGGGACGGTGGCAATGATTAAGGTAAGTCACAACATTATAATTAGCATCAATTATTATAGTTAAATGTTAGTCATAGTGTGTAGTTTGGGTTAAGTAAATCGATAGGATTAGATAATTTATTAGGAGGTAATTGTAATATTAATAATAATAATAATAACAACATAATCTATTTTATTATAGGTACCAGGACCAAGTACCGATAAGACCGAGAACTCACAATCAGACAGCCAAAGGTTCCACTTCCAATAGAAGACCCATGAAAATCAAGAACGGACTCCGCTGTACAGGCAAGTGTGGCGGTAAGTTTTTATTGTTTTCAGTTTGACTTTGACGGGTGAATGGAGAGGCAATGAATTTGAAAAATTGAGAATCCAAGATTGAGTGAAATGAGTAAATTAATATTATGAAAATGTGTGTTAGAATCAATCAACCCAATGGTTGGAATTGGTTGATTGACGGGACTATGTCAATCGCTTATGCATAGCAACGGCTGGAGATTAAATTAAATTACGGGTCCGATCTCCACCGCCACATCGGTAACAACAGTTTTTAATGTATTTGTAATTTATTTTCGTCAACAAGCAATATATGAAAGCGAGACGGAAAGCCGTAGAATGTGTTGCACGAATGGGACATGTAGTTTATTGCAAATAAGTCACATATTCTAATGTTAATTTGCAAATATTTCAAGTTGATGCAGTTCAAAACGTTGTTTCTAGGCTCCAACAATCAAGATACACGGCCAAATATAAGAAGACGGTTGGCAACGGTAAACGGGTAGGTTGTGGTCTTGTAGCGGAAAACATGAGTGGATGCGAATGGAAGTGGGTCATCATAAAAGGTGTTGGCTTATCATTTGTGGACGTTATGGATTCCACCACTACTTTTTGGGCCGCTTCTAAAAGTTTCACACGTTTGTTTTAACCCACCCGCACTGAAGCAGGATAATTTGGTGAGTGTTCAGCTGGGTGTACAAATTCAACTACTAATCAGATATCACAGCTGTCGGTATCGCAACTACGTTTCTATTAGATTTGGCTGTTTAATAGTCTGTTGACCTTGCTATAACCCAGAGAAACATTCTAAATTTCCCTACTAAAACAGTAATAACGGATTTAAACTAGATATTCCAGCACTTGCAAAGCGTACAACAGGTGAACGAAAGTATTTGTTTGTATGTACAATAGTTATATTTTTGTATTATACCTAAATTGTTCTGCAGAATTTATTAAATAGATGTTCGCAAAACCCTGGAGAAATTCAGAACTAAATTACGTAGTCCATAGAGTGAATTATCGTTGTTGGGACAGTGGAAAACAATACACGGGAACTGCCAAGAATTGGCGGGGTTAAAGTATGTGTTATTTGCAAAATGTAGAGTAATAGGGCACTAACTGCCCAATTCTTTCAGACAAGGAAGACTGGCGAAAAGTTTCAAAATTGAGAAAGTGATTAATTCTAACGTAAAGGAGTCGAGGGAACGTAAACAATCTTCTTTTAATTTTAAGCCAGTAGGGACGCGTGTCGGGCCTATCAAGTAATGAAATATTGTAAGGAATAAAAACAATATAGAATATTCAAAATATGACACTATACAACAACAAACGGTGTTCCAAGTTAAGGTGATCAGCTATTTCAAATCGCAAAACAGTACCTTTACAACTTTTTATGTACCTACAGGTATTTTAGTGCATCGAAATCACCTCCAAATAGTGAATCTTATATTTCAAATTTAGTATAAAAATCGTTTTTGTAGTGTTCAAACTGTTTATGTATCAATTATTTCACTTTAAACGAGTAAAATTAGAAACAATGTGCATTAGAAAGTACTGCTGCAAGCTTCTGTTTCTTCGCTGATTTCATACTTAAAATTAGAATAAATTTGGGTGTAGTAATGAAGGAATCTTCAGAAAGTTGTGAAATTCCAGGCAGTCCAAGTTAATATTGAATTTTACAAGTAGCATTGATCATAGTAGGGTCTTGACTTCTAATCTGGATTTATCCCTGCTCTATGTTTGATTCATTTCATTCTTTCTTTAGATCAAATATGGCCTAATGGAATACAATAATATATTAATTAATAAATGATAATTATAATTTGTTCACTTAACAAGATTATAATGCAAGTAAAAGGTGGGTGGTTGTATTTGAAAATCTAACCTGGCAATGAAAGAATGAACTCCACGATTATTGACAAATTATAATGCTCAATAGATTTTGTTTGACACATACTGAAGAACTCAGATCATTGCTTATCCGATTCAGTTTTTTGAAAATTCTACTCATTTATTTTGTCGGCAGTGGAAAACTCTTAAAGCCACCTAACTTAATCTAGAAGAGCATTACCGTTAATAGTATAAGACAAGGGTAACATTTTGCTCGACAGATGAGGCAGAGAGGCTTCTAAATCTGTCCATTCGATTGCACCTTCCAGGTCGATCAAACTAAAGCCTTTAAACTCTTTAATTGAAGTTCCTCATTCTTCAAAGTATTCTAAACTATCTGTGTAGAACTGAACAGCAAGATGGATGAATTTCTTCACTGTTATTTGATCTTTGTATTCTAATTTTTTTAAAGGTACCTTAACGCCGTCGGGAATGAAATTATTGCTTATTTGAAGCCTCAATTTATCTTTCAAATCAAGAAGTACCTGCATTAAAATTAATTATAACATAATTTTGGTTTTAAATTTAAAACCTAAATCTAAAAACAGTTAATCTTAAGTTTCACAGTAACTAGTAAAACGAACTAATATTATCCTACCTTCGATACCTGTGTCACAGACGCAGTTTGGCTTTCAATCCGAAGCACTGCATGTTTGAACATAGCTGCCTGGTTGTGAATAAAATATGACCAAATTTCTGTGCAACGATTTTTAATTCTTTCAGTATTCATGGACACTTTTCTATTGACCAAAAATATGATTTTAACGGATCAAACATGTTCCTTATTTGTTCGATGGCTCTCATGTAAGCTAAAAATCGAGTTTTAGCGTATATAAGTAGTGAATTGTAGTCTGAATCAAGAAAATTGCAGAATTCTTTTAACTTTCCAATTCGAACTGTAAAGGTTTAGAAATGCGAACACATTTTAGACAATGGTTACAATTTCGATAGGCAACACATCAGTAGACGTCTTGATGGCGTTGTGAACGATATAAGCAGCACATCCAAATCAAATAACATTTGGTCCTAGAGCGTTTTTTATTTTAGAAAAAACGTTGTTCTTCCCTTTTTGTTTTGAGCCTCCAAAATTAGTATTAGTATTATCTGCACAAATTGCAACCCATTTACCTTGAATTTCAAACTTTAATGCCTGTGATATATAAGTACACAGAATATCAGAGGTTTTACCTGGTTGGCTCGTTATTTCCAGAATTTTGACCTCCACCCCTTTTGAAGGGTTAAAATATTGCACCATTAATGGCACAATCTTAAGATCCTTATGATTTGATCCGTCGTACAAAATGGTCAATAATTTTGAACTTTTCATATCAGTTTGTATAGATTCTAACGCGTGAGGCGCAAACACAATATCAATTATTGCTTTTGTTTTTGTTCTGGCGCACGAAAACGTTTCGTTGTATACTTTTTTTAGTATTTTTGAAGTGCAATCCATTGACCTGTAACTGTGATTATGCTTCAAAGTATAATACACAAAAAGTCCCGCCAAAGTAGCTAGTTCAGTTTCCAAAACCCTCATCTCAGAATGCCTATAATATGTAGTCACTTTAGTACTAGTTGCAGTTGCTAATGTAGCGTTTTTATGTTTTGCCGTTTGAATGTATGCAGTAATTGCACTTTTACCGCTGTTAGAAATCGAAAATTCTACCAAACAAACTGTGCACTTCACATCATTCAGTTTTATTGACCTTTATGTGGGGAAATTCTTTTTGAAGGTTAGAATTAAAATATGTAACACTTTCTTCGTGGACCCATTGTAAAACAAAACAAAACAACGATCTGCAATTACTTAGTTTTTGAAATACAAAGTTTAGATGCTTTATTTACTGTTTTGTTATTCGGAACCGGAACCACCCGAAAAGCAAATGCGAGTTAAACTATTGCGAGCCAAACCAAGTTTTCCCTCTACTTCTTCCAAATAAACCCACAAAGGAATGACAATAATGCCCAAGCAATAGATTACACTAATGCATTTGAACTCAATTCCATTGAGCTATTTCTAGAGCCATTGCTTTTTACGGTTGTTTCACATAATACCGTAGGTATGTATACTATTATATTACCTGGCACGCAGTTTTTTTTTGTTTTTATCTTCTGCGATACGTAATGCCCCAGAAAGTTTCATGATTTCCCAATTCAAAATTACAATGTATTTCTGAAAAAATGAAATTTACTGAAAAAAGTACGGAACGTACAGACTTTTGCCAAACCAGTACATTCGCATGTAGTGGTCAAGTTTTAATTTTCCCCAGTACAGGGCTCGTGAAAACAGTACTGGTACTGGGCAAAACAGTACGTCTGGTCAACTTAACCAAGTACTACAGCCAACGGTGACTCGCCGTTTCTATTTAAAACTGAAACTTGAACGTTATTTTGTTAGCTTTTGAAAAAGGGTGATGAAACACCTAGGTCCTACTGTAGCAAGTAACAAGTATTATGACCAGAGTAGATGTGGTCTACACCGATATTAGAGTATAGATGCAAGGTGTATTATATGTACCTGACTCTTAGATGCAATATATACATGGTGTCCCGCATTTGAAACTGCGTTCATTATGTATGTATTTATTCATCTTTTGGCAATTTATTCCGATTTTATCGGTATTACCAATTGGTAATGGTTTCTGGTTATTTTCCGTCAATATTTTTGCACTTATTTGTACTATAAGCTGGTTTTCATTTTTGTAACCACCCTACTATCAATTAATAAGCTTGAAAGTAAACCAAGATCAATTTCAAGGTGAAGACCAGTATCAGGACCAGGACCAGACCTGCGGTGTCTGCTAATGAGACGACAAAAAGCAGCCCAGCAGACAGTATGGCTCCAGCCCACTGCCACCTGTAATCATAACTATATAAACATACCTAACATTATAATAACACTTGCAAATTCAAAATTAAAAGGAACCTTCACTACAGAGGAAGTTAAATACAAGACATAACCCTGACACATATATTGGGATGTACAACTCAACTCGATTACAGTGCTTAGCACTGCAAAATTATTTTGATAAGTATTTCAATGTGATTACGTAATATTTTGTTTTAGCGGGTGACTGGGAGGGAATTATATAAGGAGTAAATAAATTACAAAGATGTATTGAGCAATACAAGGAAACGTATATATACCTATATGCAAATACTGCTTATAGGGCATGATAGCAACAGCAACTAAATCCAAAAGTTTGATCAGAAATTACGTAGATTTATCTGTATTAATTATGCTGTGGATGCGTATGTACCTACATTTACACTTGAGTAGTAATTACATGATTTAAGAGCAGCAATAAAAAAAAACTATTACTCAAGTAGTAAACTAAGTTGAAATCAAAGAAATATTCCCGATGACTAGATTGTTACGAAGATGATTGTTGCAACAAATGGTTCTTTTCTGCATCATTGCAAATTGCTTGATTGTTTAATGTAGGGGCAGATATATAAACTAATAATAATTATTATTGTTTTGTAATATTTTTATTGATTACTATTCCCAGCTGTACCCTACAATATACTAGTCACGATTATAGTGACAATGATTATGTAATAATTCTAAAAATGTATTAATTTCGCATAATTTATTATTGAATCTAATATGTACATACTATAAAAGACTTGGAAAGGAAATCAAGACCTAATTTACTGTACAGTTCGCCAGTAGTGGAAGTCTCGGGTGTGCTCAGATGTAAGTAGAGCAAGTGCAAAAATTTAGATTTAATTTGATATTTGGAGCAAGTTCAAAGGAAACAATGATTGCGTTATCGCATTGTATCTACGAAGGTTTGTTAATTGTCAAATTCAAATTATTATTTTTAAAATACACGCACTGCTCCCCATGCAAGCGTAGGTATAGATACCTACCTATTTGAAAGCATACTTGGCTGACATGGCCAATAATACCAGTCAGTCTCATTGCGTAATTAATTAATTCCAGAATAATAATAATTGATGATTGATCATTGTTTATAAGGCCAGGCCAAGTAGAGATAGTACGGCAGACAACAATACAACAATAATTTGATGAGCTCGTAAAACTGATTAATTAATTGCAATTATTTCAAAGCAAAGCTTTACTTCGGTTATTTAGTTGCAAGCAGTTTTATTTGAATCGTAGATAGTGCAGCGATGCCAAAAAAAAAATCCAAAGTCAAGTAAAAGCCGACAGCTTTCTATTTTTTTTTTATTGTTATTTAATTTACAACTTCCATTTTTGCAGACAATACTCTTTCCATTACCATATCTAGATGCATTACGAGCAGGTACAGCCAATAAATACACCGTGTAGCCAGCTGATATTTTATTATGATATTTGTTTTAACTTTAACACATAGCATAGTAAACGAATTTTTAATTTACTGTCAAAGCTGTATTACTGTTGTGATAGCGTGTCAAATAGCTAAATACTGAAAAACAAATAATGTTAAACATGTTTTTGTTTTTTGAAAAACTCAATTTTTAAAAAAAATTTCAGCAAAACATATTTTCGTAGGAAAGTTTTTTTCATCTGCAAAGTTGAGAAAGTATGAAAGTAAGACATTTGTATTTGTAGGCGAGAAGTTACGTAATTATTCGGGACTTAATGGGAGCTGTTATTTTGGATTTGTCACGTACGTACCAAGCGACTAGACGCGGCGGGTGCACTGCGATAGCGTGAATAACAAAAAGTAAATATAAGATGTGCATATTAACCATCCGATCTTATCATTCAAAATTAAAATTGCATTGGTGGTTTAAAAAATCAAATCTAATAACAAGTAGTTGTCTAGATTAGAGATTAATTCAGGATCAAGTAGCTA
>JAQFZC010008248.1:0-10352 GCA_034695205.1 Dicyrtoma fusca | reverse complement strand
AAGGTTAAAGTAGGCGAGTTGGCGGTCGGCGAGTAGGCCGTCGGCGAATAGTCAGTAGGCGAATAGTCCGCAACCCGAAAAAAGAGGTTGACTAGCAACTGCAACTGTTTTGCGTTTGTCAGTCAGTATATACCTAAAGAACTACCTTCTTCATGTGTTTGCGTAGGTAATAGTACTTAAATATGTAGCAACTATTTAAAATGTTTTGAATCTTTGACCTTGAAGTTGACGTGCTTGTGATATAACACAATCAGTGATAAGCTTAAATAGCAATCAGATTGATTGAAAAGAAAAAAAAACACAACACAACTATATAGATCTCTACACCACTGTGCATTGCTCGGCATAATAGGAAATACAATTTGTAGGTAGTTATGAGCCCATAACCGAATAGACCAAACTAAATGGGAAATTTAAAAAATTAAAACTTGTGTAGGCACGTCATTATTATAGGGAACCAAACAGTCAGAAACGTAGAGCGCCAATTTCACAGCGGTGAGCAGAGCTGAAGCAACGAGAGGGGCAGACGTAGCATTGTATTTATATAGTATTAGTCGGTCTAAAGAAGTTAACTGCTGTTTTAATTCCAAATGGTCAAGTATTTTCTGTCTTTCGTAACGTAGTTGGCAATTAACTGAAGAAGGCATGTCTAAGTCAATTTGTGCCGTGTATGGTTGCAATAATTCACGCGTCTCAAACCCCCAAGTTCAATTTTATAAGTTTTCAAATAAAGAATGGCAACAAGAACGAATGAAAAAGTGGATTTCATTTGTAAAACGAAAAGAGTAAGTTTATATAGTTAACAGCTAGCTACAGTTACAACTACAATATAATATATATTCAGACTGCAAATTTACGACAATTAATAGGTAATCGTATTTATTGGTTTTAGTGTGGATGGTAAACGGTGGGTACCTACATCTAATTCGGTCATATGTAGTGCGCACTTTGTTGGAAATCAAAAAAGTGAACACCCACATCACCCAAGTTATAATCCATCTATTCGAAATACATGTGTACAATCAAAACTGAAAAAGGAGGACCGGTTTAATCGAGCAATTAAAAGAAAGCAGACCGTTCAATCAGTCGCCACACCTGAAGTCAATAAAACTTTGGTATAATTTCAACGGAAGAGCAACAATTAAGTACAACCCTTGGAAATAATGAAGTTGCAGGAGATGCACAAAGCGAAGAAAACCTTGGAGTCATGTTAGAGTTACATAATATTAATTCAGATGTAAGTGACAAAGACAACGATTCATTGGAAATTACACAAGTGAAAGTGAAATCACTGTTTAGTGCAACTGAATTTGAACCTCCGGGGATTCCCATTCAAACTACACGTTCATTTCGTGGATATGATTCAGTAAAAACTAATGAACCCAAATTAAAAAGCTTAACTGGAGTGTCAATGAATGTATTTAGCTTACTCCTTCGACTTATTCCACAAACAACAGCAACCAAATACGAACTTTCACGTGAAAATAGACTACTAATATGCTTAATTAAGTTAAAATCAAACTTACCCTACTCCTTTATTGCAACTTTATTTGATGTGAGCCCAGTGACTGTCAGCAATGTATTTACATCTACTCTAACTGTGTTGTGGAGCGCTACTAGAGAGTGGATAGTTTGGCCTAGTAAATATGCCGTTCAGGCCACAATGCCACAAAGTTTCAAAACAGATTATCCAAACTGCAGAGTTATTTTAGACTGCACTGAAATTAAATGTGAAAGACCCAGCGGAGTACACAGACAAGTGTTAATGTATTCTCATTACAAAGGAATATGGACGGTAAAATTTTTAGTTGGAATTTGCCCAAGTGGATTAATTAGTTTTGTGTCAAAAGGTTTTGGCGGCCGAGCTACAGACACTCAGATAACTAATCAGAGTGGAATACTGAACAGACTTGACCCCGGTGACATTGTGATGACTGATAAAGGATTTCCTAACATTACGATGGTTGGCAATACAATTTTAGTCATGCCCCTATTTTCAAGAAATAAAATGCAATTTTCAGAGACACAAATGACAGAAACTTATAAAGTTGCAAGTGTACGAATTCACGTTGAACGTGCAATTCAACGTTTAAAAATATTCAATATATTGGCAACAATTATTTCTAACGATTTGTTGCCCTATATTGACAAATTAATACACATCTGTGCCGTTCTTGTCAACTTGCAATCTCCCATAATAAAGTCAACTTAAAAATACGTCATAAATTATGATCATTTTATCATTTTTTATTTTTATTTGTTACTAGAAGTGGAAGTAAGTGAGTAAAATAAAATACTTGTAATTTAGGTATGGTCTCAGCGATAAAGCAATCATCACGCGTAACTACAAGTAAAAATCGCAGTTAAGTTATTTATTTGGCAGTAGTACATGAATATATACGTGTGTATATACCCACGAGTAGCCAATCAAATAAGATAACTGCGAAACTACCTGGTAATATTATTAAATCCTTTGAGCTGTAAATAATAAAATCACATACATCAAGATTTAAAATAAATAAAGATAACTGTATCTGAGTATAGTATTTGTGAGTTTTTGAAATACATAGAACATTTTTCTTATACTTTAAATACGGTACATACCAATGCTTAGTTGTAGGACATACAATCATCTCTCCCTTTCTTGACGAAGGGCATTTAATTTCCATTAAAAAATATGAATCTCCCTGTTTGACAATTCCATCTGGACTACAGCATAACCATGGGTGAAGTTTAGAAACAACAAGTCCAAACTCCACAATATTATTGTTTGTAATGTTTCTGTACTTTTGATTTGCTACTTTTTCCATTCTTATACCATATTCAGTATTGCGATTTCCCTTGAATTGCTTGTTCAGCATGTCAAAAGCAAGCTGCTTAAAGTTTCCTGTACGAGTTTTGATACAGTGAGCTGTACTAGCTGTAATTCGTAATTTTCGCTCTTGTTTCCATTCCTGTACTTGATATTGATTAATGGTTCGAATAGAAAGTAAGGGAATGTCAGTAGTTGTTATTACAACTTGATTGTCATAGAATGCTTTCTCATCTGCTGTTAATTGCAAGGCCAAGTCACATTTTCTTAGCTTCATTCTAAGTTTGTGGTTCCAGGTGACTTCGAAGTTACCTATGTGTTCATAGTGACTATAACACTTTAGAAAAAAATCTGTAATCCCTTCTGCCTGTACATTTTTCTCTACCATAGTTAGTAAATCTTTTAAAACTAAATCAGATTCAGTTATAATTTTAAACTCTGTTTAAGCTTTCAATATGTGGATAAAACTACAGTTAATATCAGGAAAGTTGTCGGTAAGAAGTGTGACTGGCTGACGAATATCCTGTAAAAAGCAAACAAAATGTCCTTACTATCTAGACCGAGAAAGTGAATTTAAATACAATTCGTGTACATACATACTAGATTGCTTACAATTTCGTATTTCCGTTTTTTAGGAAATAGCGTTTGTATGAGTTCCCCCTGGGAATAGGTTTCTTTTCGTTTCGGAATTCCCCATTTTCTTGGATTACTAGTACAGGAATCATCACTGTAACTGTTGACATACAAAACGACGGCAGCGGAATGCTTGCATCTACCACTAATTCCTGCCTGACACGAACACCATCCTTTACTTATCATGCGTTCTTCATTTAACTATGAAATATATAGATAAGTATTCACGTAGTCAGGATTCAAATAAAAATATGAACTAAATTTGACTATAGAGTTACTAGAAAATTAACTATGTAGGTACCTACATGATAATAGTTAAATGTACATACCTTTAGCTTTATCGAATAAGGATTTTGACGTATGCTTGTTTGAGGCAGGCATTTGCCGGTGATTTCTGACATATCATCTATGGAATTCACACTTTCGAACACTTCGTCTACGTGACCTGCATTATACAAGTTTTTACCTTTCACTAATGTCGAATCTCTGAAAAATCCTGCACACACTATTTGCGCGAAGCCACAGGCAAGTTTAATCGAGGTCATGGTGACCAATACCTTACGGTAATAATTAAAACTTAATTACTGCAGTTTATATCACTGACACTGCAATGAGAAACCATGCCATATAAAATATACTCGCTGGTAGGAAACCCCTCCGTATATTACATATTCTACACGGAGGGCGCTTTTTAAGAAAAATACAGTGGCGCCGCAGCGTCCTTTTGGTTGCCTATTTGCATTAGGTTCAGGTTTTATTTATCGAATTATTAATCCAGGTAGTTCCATAAAATGGATGCTGTCTACCACATTATGATTATTCACAAAGTAATACTGCACAGCAAAATACAACAGGAAGTTAAAGTACATAGGTACTTATGATCCAATGAAATAAATGGCAACGTTTGAATAATTTTGAGTTGATGCTAAGTCATTCCTTTCAAGAATCTACATTCACAAGTTCTAGTGTTATAAAACAATACTAATTGCTTTTATTTTCTGAACTCCAAAGTTTCTTAATCAAATTAGCCGATTTTTCTGCAATCATGATGATGGGAGTATTAGTATTTGCATTACTAACTCTGGGCATGATTGATCCATCAATGACGCGTAAATTTGGTATTCCAATTACCCTAGACAAGACAAAAACACGTTCGTCAAAATTTCAAATCTTTTAAACTAGGTTATTCTGTTTTTATTTATAGTGAGGAAGTATGTACAGTACTACTGTTCAATCTCCATTTCACATTTTCCAACTTCCAATATTTACATTTATTTAAAGTCAAATATTGTCAGTTAATGCCATCATTTTTATGCTATTAATTAATGATGGCTCTACTCGTAAATATCTAATAATTTTATCACTAATCTTTACATGTTTCCCATTGCATGTCCATGTACACGTTACATTCCTCAAAAGCTTATTACACTTACATTTATGTACACGCATTACATGGCATTACTCGTCACAAATTCACAACTTGATCACTTACTTATTAAGAGTCCGTGAATTCTTTTATCTGTATAATTCCATTACTCAAATTTAGAATATTAGTTGATGGCTTGTAGCCCTAAATCTTATCACTAGAAATGCAATCAATGTAAAATGTACTCACTTTAACTTGCTACTTCCTCATCCAAAGAATTCCAATTGACCATGCAGTTTAAATCCTTTTCTAAAATCCGCAATCCTAAAGCTGCCTCAGTTGCACCTTTCTCTCTCAATCTAAGTCCTACGAATCCTAAACCTCTTCAGACCTCCTAGCCTTCCGAACCGAACACACATCAACCATCCACTCTCAATCCAAACACATTCAAACCAAACCTACAAACTCTAATTCAATAAGTCGGCAATTAATGAATAGTATCGTTCTCTATTTTTCTAAATCTGGAGGATTCAAATAATCATTTACTAATAATTCGGCACTTTAATCAAAGTCATAAAAGAATGGCCGTTTAGTAACTAAACAACTACGTTAAGGAATCATCAGATATTGCATAACAAGCATTTTTTAAAAAACTAAGACAAGTTACACATATTTGAAACTAACCTTAACGAGGAGTCAACAACCGCATTGGAATCATTCTTGCCTTTTCCCATTCTGCAAGTACTCGTATAATGCCAAATTGTACCGGTTAAACGTCTGAGGTAACACTTCCAGTAGTCATCACTGTGGGCATCACCAAATTGTTCACAACCCGGAAAGAGCGTAGTTGTTAGTTTAGAGCCAATCTTCTTAAAAGAATTTGTATCATTCCCAATCTTTAGTGCAAATTTTACACCTTCATGAAAACACATTTAAAATCGTTGTAAGTCCCTGTATGTAAATTGTTTGACTTCTTAAATACACTAATTTCGGCTACTTAAATAGATTGAACTGAAATGATTCCCTTATTGCTTTATTTGACATTAACCTTCCAGCATTGCTGCCAGATCTTGTGGATGACTGAAGTACATGGGATCTATAACAACTTTCTCCAATGGATCCACACTTTTCAGTTTGAGCTCCCCTCGAGTTTCGGGCAAGCCGAGCGTTACTACAATGAAAAACGAGTCTCGTCCGTAGTCAGCTT
Source organism: Dicyrtoma fusca (assembly GCA_034695205.1). Lineage (NCBI taxonomy): Eukaryota > Metazoa > Arthropoda > Collembola > Symphypleona > Dicyrtomidae > Dicyrtoma > Dicyrtoma fusca. The sequence continues at coordinate 4,334 of JAQFZC010008248.1, read as the reverse complement.
TATAATACTTTTTTAGAATCCCTGGTCGCATACTACTAGCACTGTTGAGGCCAGCTTCAGTCTGTTCAGTGACGGCTGAGCTCATGAAATGATACAAGAGATCGGGCCAAGAAGAATTCTTAAAGGAGCTTGAAATTACTGCTCCGCCAGAAAGTGAGAGAGAGCCAAGTGGTCCTACACACGTCGACGAAAAAATACTTTACTGATCATTCATGCATTTAAAGTAATATTTATTAATGCAGTATTTTAAAAGATCGTTGAGTAACCTGTTCCATTTAAAACATATTGATGAAGCGTAGCTTGATTTATATCCCTGGCAGGATTGAAGGATTTCCCTTCATCAACTAAAAATGGACCAATAACTGTAGTAATATGATCTTGAAGGTTCTGTCCGACAGGCAAATTCATTCGCACAGGGATTCCTAATGATTTTAAATGCTCTTCTGGTCCAATTCCAGACAGCATTAAAATCTGAGGGGATGACAGCGCCCCGGCGCTTAGTATAACCTCCTTCTTAGCAGATGCAAAATATTCTTTGTCCTTGTAAATGTAGTTGACTCCAGTGGCTCGGTTTTGATGATCAAATCTAATCTGAAAATAAGGGATGAATTAATTGAATTAATGTAATAGAAACTCGTAAGAGTGTGCCAGTGCAATGTTATTATACCTTTGTTACGTGGGAATAAATTCGAATTATCAGATTTTGACGGAATAGAACTGGGTACAGGTACGCCCGATGCGTTGAGAATCGTGTACCCTGTTTTGTAGTGGTGTCGAACGGGTAAAAACCTTCAAACAAACTTGAACTATGCATTAATGAAATACATTAAAGAACATAGCTTATTTGAACAAAAAATGACAAACTGATTCGGAAACTGATTATCCCATACGCTGTAACGATTTAAATACTTAAAGCTCTTTTGGTTTTTACTTTCGGTTTGATATCCATTGGGGTCATTAGTTTTGTAACCAAGTTCTTCACCAGCCTGTAGCCATTCGTCTAATGTCGGACCGAAGACATTTGTTCCAATATGCAAAGGTCCGTCGGATCCGTGATACTTTGCTGATAAAATTTAAAATCAGGTTTTGAACATTAGGCATTTTATTCCACGCAGTACACTATATATGCGTAACCGATATACAAATTAACGTTTTCAAAACGGTTATAATTAGAAATCAACATTTGCAAGAATATTCAACACTAGTAGACTAACAGACTAACACTTTTAAAAAGAACAAGAAGATCATATTTCAAAAAAGGTCAAAACAATAAATTAACGTTTTGAAAATGACGCAACATTGTTAACTTTCTTTTCTAAAAATAAGATGCTAAAAAAGCAGACAAACCATCAGGAAAGTTGCCATTGTAGGTTTCCATCTTTTTAAAATACGGCAATACGTTCTCGTACTTCCAGCTTGGGTCTCCGCTTTCTATAGCCCAATTGTTGTAATCATTAGGACTTCCCCGCATGTAAAACATGAGGTTTAGATTGCTTCCGCCTCCTAAAGCCTTCCCTCGATTAAAAACCGTGCCCTAGGCAAACATATTTAAGCCATACATGATGAATAAATGTCTCTATAGTTTTAAAAATTAGAATGCATAAAAACCCTGGTTCAGTTTGTCATAATTGTGTAAACAAAAATGTTTTTAACGTTGTTAATTAGTGCATGGCAAGCTCGCTTTTGAGGGACGACTCGATCTGCCCAGTCAATGAGAGGATTGTTGAGCAACGACATTGCCATGCCAGGGACATGTGTCAAGGGAAATGGGTGTCCACCGGCTTCAAGCAGTAAAACTGTGTAATTTTCCTCAGTAAGCCTGTTGGCGAGAACAGCACCAGCGGAACCTCCACCAACTACAACAATGTAAGCCGAAGTAATTCTGTGATTAATAGTTTAGAAGTGAAACAATGGCGACGTAATAGGCTATGTACATATGTGCGCATGTTTTATTTTTTAACTGTTGCTTACCTATGATGAAGTCAAATTCATCTTTTGGACTATATTTCTGCTTTCCTGACGGGAAATTCTGGAATTTTTCGAAAGCCGTTTGATCTCCGGAAGAAAATTCAGAGTAAAGCGTGTTGAGAGGTGTTCCGTAAAAATACAATAGAAGATAGTGGATGGCTTGGGTCAGCGGATTTGCGTACAGCAAATTCATTATTAGGTTGCGTCGAGAACTCTTTAAGCCCAGAAAATAATTTCAAACGTCAGTTTATTTCTAGGAGCATTTATCTACAGTCTTATGCTCAAAATATAATTATCGAACTGATGCTTTCAATGCCAAGGAAACAGGAAAAATCACTTAATTCAGAATATGCTTGTTTTTAAAAGCTTCTGCAGAAACAATAAAATAAAAAGTAAATGAAACAACTTTGGAGTTTCAAATAATTTCTATTAATAGCCATTAGACCTTACATTGACTTTGCAAGGGTGTACTTATACTTATTACCTGGATCCACACATCAGCGCGAATCTGACAGCAACACTACAAAGGCTCATTTTTAGCAAAATATTATTGAAAAAACCAGGACCTGCGCCCCTTGTTTTTTAGCTTCTGACTACCCTCTTGCAGACCGTACGCCTTCGGGGTATGCCACTAATTCCGCACAATATTGGCCTACTATTATCGTCCTACTAATGCTTTACAACTGAGCAGTGCCGGTTCTAAATTTCAATAGCAGGGGTAGTCGATTTTTCCTTTTGGGGTGGGGAACGGGGTTTGGTAAGCAGGTATCCGCGGGATTGGATCTTTAACATAATATATTTCTAAACTGGGCATAAATTATTATTCAGTTGCAATTGCAAACGTAAATGGTGTGCCTATACATGTTGCGACTAGTGAACTCGAGTCGGGACCAAATGCTTAGGGAATATGTGGTTCGAATATTCCGGATAAGTAATCTACTCGTCAACAGCTTTCTAGCAATGCATTGCATGCCAACAACATTCGATTTTCTATTTATGACTGGATAGTTCCAAACCGGGACAGTTTCGGAGATACCTGCAGAAAAGCAGAAACTGTTGCGGAGGGTTAATTTACTTTTGTATGTATTACGAATATGATAGAGAAGAATAAATTGGGAGTACGTATGTATATAACACGTATTGGGTCGGAAATCCCACTGAATTACATTTGTGTACATCCTAAAGCCACATATTGGGGATTTTGACCACGACGATGCATGGGTACTAGTGGCTAGCTTTCTGGATCTACTCTTCAAGGGTTTTCCAATAGTAGTATATCACACGTGCGTGTAACTCCATTTTTAATTTTTTCTTTAAATTATGACGAAGGTAGAAATTATGTAAGAAGGTAGAAATCAGGAAGGAAACGCTTGGGACTTGGGATGATGAAACTACAAACACAACATTAGAGAAATCATTTTGCTTTCGAATTAATGTCGGTGTCAGTGTTACCTGTATTATTCGTTCCTCGTTGGTGGTGAGAAAAAATTACTAACTGCTCTTAGGCAAGCACGACACCACCTTTTGTGTATAATATACCTAAGCAAATAAATTGCATTTGAATTTTTTGTTCTTGATTTTTACGCTTAACAATTAACAAGTGACATTCCTTGTTTGTTAGTAGGGTCCATAAATACAGTCATTTTAAGTTAATAGCTGGAAAGGATAAAAACAAATAAAACCCAATGGATTTACCATTGTGCAGCTTTACAATTCAGTTTAATAGACTTGAGAAGAGAATAAAACAATTGCTTTTTAATTTGAATTAATAGCTCCTGTCACATGCATACTGAATTTTGTAATTCTAAAACTCCTTTTCCAGCCTATATGTCACCACGTTAACTGCCGTCTCTACTCCAAAACTTCTTTGTGACGTCTGCTCCTTTTTCTGCAGTTATGATGGGGATATTAGTAGGCATTTGCTTTGGTTTTTGGCATAAGGCTTCTCGACCGCTGTCAGGCATACTAGTTAAATACAATACATTACTTGTTCAGAATTCCTGGCGTAAAACAATGTGTATGATGTAGAGCAGTCCATTTAGCTTCCATATTTCAGTCACTGTAAAACTTCCCATGTGCATCGATACTTAAATGTCTAATATTTATTGAACACTCCTGTGCCTGTATAAACACGACTTATATTTTTGGTGATCAACAGGTTGTTTCAGTTTTGCCCGAGAATACATCTCTACACAAACTATACGTATGTACAGCATATTCCTTCGAATTGTGTCCGAAAAACCTGCCATTTATTATAGTTTATTTGACGTTTTATAATCATTTTTCAAGGTTGGAGCCAAAACGTAACTATTTGTTCTCAGCATCCGATCTCGGTTGAAGCATATATTTACAACGGGCTTGCACTT
>JAQFZC010008247.1:0-10353 GCA_034695205.1 Dicyrtoma fusca | reverse complement strand
ATAGGAGGTGTTTAAAAGATTTTTGGCCCATTTGGCCTATTCCGGATTTACCATGTCAAGCTATTTCCTTGTTAGTAGGCAAGTTGGTTGGTTGGCAAGATTAAAGTAGGCGAGGATGGCCGTCGGCGAGTCGTCAGTAGGCGAGTAGTCCGGAACCCTTGTGTGAATGTATTTTGCGTCGCATTGTTTCAAAGTGAAAAAAAACTCGGTGTAACGATGTCTGCAATTTGTATTTTTTCCAATGAATTTTCCATGCATACATTTATGCACATACAGCTCATTCCTAATAGTAGTAACAATATTGTGTACCTATTCTATACCTTCATCCCTTACCTTAGAACGAGTCACCATCATCATCATAATAAAATTCAAATGACGCTTTTGTATGGTGACACTCTATTTTTGGTGATCTTCCTGATTCATTTATTGGCTTTTGGTACCCACGCAAACCCTTTCCAGTTTTTTTTTCTGAGGCATACCCGTCAGGAGAACGGGCTTTCTGAAACACAGATTTATCTGTTTGCCATCGAATAAATCATTTATGAATAAATCAGAGCAGTAATAAAAGCCACTTTGACTCGAACTCTGGCTAAAAGTGGCTTTAATTCAAAAAACCTATCTAGTACACGTAAATTGATTGACAATTAAATCTTTTTTGGCTTTTAACATCTTTTGGGGGCACATGATAATAAAAGTTTTATTCGTACAACTAACCCAAAAATATTGTTAGGTCTACTCAAGATCAGTTTATAGTTTCGTACACAGGCATTTGCTGAGATAATAAACATATATACATACACATACATAATATACATATGAACTGCTTAAAACAAAGCCATGTATCTACTACACACTAACGTCACTTTTAGTAAAAATTGATAGTGAACGAACGGTATATTACTATGGAAAATTTAGAAAAATATTTTTATCGTTTCTGTAATGTTTTTGCTGAACAAAGCTCCCAATCATTCCGGTGGGTGTGGATGTGGATGGTCACTAAAAAAATTCTTGCGCAACGAGCATTTTAGTTTTCAATAGAAAAAAAAATTTGATAATTACTTTAGAGGATATTGGTATTATTCGCTAGGTGGGTAGTTGAAATAGTACAAAGGACAATTAAACAGCGCCTCGTTTTTATAACTGTTTTACTTTACTTACTGTTTAGTACTATTTTAAAGCCGTGCTAATGATAATTTATCAGTGCTAATAAAACAAACCGTGGTTTCAAAAACGAAGGAAAGAAAATCAGTTTAACCTTCTGGAAAAATCAGTTTTTTCTCCTTGAAAAACTAAGGACATTTTTGTATCAATTTACGAAACAAGACAGTTACGAAATAATATTTGTTAGCAATCTCGCCTTGAAACACCAGTTTTTAAAATATTCCTGTGCAAATATTTTTTTAAGGTAAATCTAACAGAGTGATAAACGACAGACAGTAATCAAGTTACCTTACAATTGCCAAATTAGCCAGAAGAAAATTGAGGCCTACAATTTTTATTCCGTATTCCAGTAATGTTTTTTGTAGGATGTTTGCTAAATTATATATAAATATATAAAATTATAAAATCTATCAGTTCAATCAGGATGTCAAATCCTAGTTTTTGATTTTATTTATTTTATTTATAAATTATTTATATTATTTTAACATGCTTTAATTTATGCTTAACAAATTATCAAGTATTGCTCCTTGGGCTTTCCTCAACACTTTACACATTTTTTAGACAACTTGGCCTCGCGTCTACTGTCCTCTTTTTGACCTGACACAAAGTTCGGAATCGGTGTAGTTTGGTCAAAGAGCTTGATTTCAATCAGTTCCCTTCGATGAACATGGACCACCCAGATGAAGAAAACTTCGATCATCAATCCAATTGAATATAATCCAAGCAATAGCTGGCTAGGAACTACAAGCTTGATAACAATGAAGCCGACAATCAAGATAGCCAAAAAGATCGCTTGCTCTATCAGCCATACGGTGAGCAACACTGGCTTTTTCTGCAATTAAAATCCAAATCATAATATTCTGAGATTTCTCGGGGAAATGTCTTATTTAAATAATGAAGTCAACGAAACTTGAGTTTATTTACGAAAGATCACTTGAAGGAAAAGTAACTGACCTTATCAATTCCCACAATTAAGATGATGCTGAATATCAAGCTCAAGACCCCCGAGCCGATCAGAGAGAATGGACCAGGAGCTACAAAAGTCATGCATTAAAAACTAGTATGAAATTTTGAAACCAAAAACTAGCTTGTCGTTATTTACGTATCTTTCAAAAGAATTTTGTTCGACTTACAGTCCATTTTACTGTACAGTGCTAAATCCAATCCATTAAATATGTGGTAGCAAGATCCAAGCTAAAGAAACATTAATAATCTTTATACAAAAAAAAATTAAAAAGTATTTCGTCTATACAGTATCTTACTTACCAAGCAAATAATTGCAATGACCAAACTCCAAATCCCTGAGCCGCAGCAACATATTTGACCTTGACGTTCAATGTCCCCTCTTTCCCTGCCTTGTCCAGTCATTTCCCTCGGATATATATAACATGTATATTGCAAGCACCTCAAACGCATTAAAAACCTAAAAACAAAAACCTATACAAGTTTTATATTTTATTTAGTGCATCATATTTACAGTATAATAAGTATTTATATTATTTTTTAATTTTATTTTTGGTAAAAACATTTATAGTTTCATGTGAAAATAAACATTTTTCCCAAGGTACGATTAATTGTTACTAGTTTGCTCGTTTTTCCTCCTCAGTGTAGCAATAAGTCTCACAACCAGATTCAGTGTTTATTTCGTCGTTTAAATACTCGATGCGAGACCCAATAACTAATATCTGTATAACAGAGAGTGGACTGAGCTTCAGTTATTGCGGGCAAACTTTTCCCTATAAATGCTTTTCACCCTAACTAAGCCAATCCACTGATCTTTCAGCTGACGTTTTTAATTCCAAGAAGTAAATAACGTATTTCAGCATGAGTGCCTGTAGAACAGATTCTTCCATACACAATGCAATGTTAACTCCTCAATGTTTTCCAAGAATTAACTTGGGCGTTGTGGCTATGTATTTTGCGTCGCATTGTTTCAAAGTGAAAAAAAAACTCGGTGTAACGATGTCTGCAATTTGTATTTTTTCCAATGCATTTACCATACATACATTTATGCATATTCATCGCATTCCTAGCAATAGTAATAATATTGTGTAATTACCTAAATGCATTCTATGCATCCATAACTTACCTTAGAGTGTGTCATCATCATTATCATAATAATAAAATTCAAATGACGCTTTTGTGTGGTGTTACTCTATTTTTGGTGATCTTCTTGATTCATTTATGTATTGGATTTTGGTGCCCACGAACCCTTTCCGGTTTTTTTTCTCTGAGGTATACCCGTCCGGAGAACGGGCTTTCTGAAACACAGATTTATCTGTTTGTCGTCGAATAAATCATCTATGAATAAATCAGAGCAGTAGTAAAAGCCACTTTGACTCGAACTCTGGCTAAAAGTGACCTAATCGGCTAAAAGCGGCTTTAATTCAAATAAACTTTCTGGTGCTTACACGTAAATTGATTGACAATTAAATCTTTTTTGGCTTTTAACATCTTCTGAATGCACATGATAATAAAAGTTTTATTCGTACAACCAACCCAAAAATATTGTTAGGTCTACTCAAGATCAGTTTATAGTTTCGTACACAGGCATTTGCTGAGATAATAAACATATATACATACACATACATAATATACATATGAACTGCTTAAAACAAAGCCATGTATCTACTACACACTAACGTCACTTTTAGTAAAAATTGAAAATGAACGAACGGTATTACTATGCAAAATTTAAAAAAATATTTTTATCGTTTCTGTAATTCTTTTGGTGAGCAAAGCTCCCAATTATTCCGGTGGGTGTGGATGCTCTGTCACTAAAAAGATTCTTGCGCAACGAGCATTTTAGTTTTCAATGCTCGTTTTGTAAACTTGTGTTTTCGAACTTTCAAGACTTGCTCTCTACCGGCACGGTACTCATGTACATACATTTATAGATAAGAGAAGACAGGATAAGAAATAATTTTGCGTTTTTGCGCTGTTTTTAAAATATTCCTGTGCAATATTTTTTTAAGGCAAATCTAACAGAGTGATAAACGACAGACAGTAATCAAGTTACCTTACAATAATTGCCAAATTAGCCAGAAGAAAATTGAGGCCTACAATGTTTATTCCGTATTCCAGTAATGTTTTTTGTAGGATTTTTGCTAAATTATATTATATGTAAATATATATAAATTTATGTATAAAATATATCAGTTCAATCAGGATGTCAAATCCTAGTTTTTGATTTAAGTAACTATAATTATTATAAATTATTTATATTATTTTAACATGCTTTAATTTATGCTTAACAAATTATCAAGTATTGCTCCTTGGGCCTTCCACAACACTTCACAAATTTTTTAGACAACTTGGCCTCGTCTACTGTCCTCTTTTTGACCTGACACAAAGTACGGAATTGGTGTAGTTTGGTCAAAGTGATTAATTTCAATCAGTTCCCTTCGATGAACATGGACCACCCAGATGAAGAAACCTTCGATCATCAATCCAATTGAGTATAAGCCAAGCAATAGCAGGTTAGGAAGTGCAACAATGATCAAAATGAAGCCGCCAATCAAGATAGCCAACAAGATCCATTGCTCTACCAGCCATACGGTGAGCAGCACTGGCTTTTTCTGCAATTCAAATCCAAATCAAAATATGTATTCTGAGATTACTCTGGTAAATGTCTTATTTTAATAATGCAGTCAACGAAAGAATTTATTTACGAAAGATCACTTGAATGAAAAGTAAATAACCTTCACAATTCCCACAATTAAGATGATGCTGAATATCAAGCTCAAGACCCCCGAGCCGATCAGAAAGAATGGATGGGAAGCTACAAAAGTCATACATTAAAAACTGTTATGAAAATTGGAAAGGAAAAAATAGCTTGTCATTATTTACGTATCTTTGGAAAGAATTTTGTTCCACTTACAGTACATTTCACTGCTCTTTACTAATTCAAGTCTATCAAATATGGTGTAGCAAGATCCAAGCTAAAGAAACATTAATAATCTTTACACACACACAAAATTAAAAATTATTTCCTTTTTACATTATCTTACTTACCAAGGAAAGCAATGCAATGACCATACTCCAAGGCCCTGAGCCGCAGCAACATATTTGACGCTCAATGTCCCCTCTTTTCCTACCTTGTTCGGTCATTTTCTTCGGGTATATATAATTATGTATATTGCAGGCACAGGAAGTGGAGTAAAAATCTAAAAAAGAATTTATATTTTATGTTTACAGTGTAATAGGTACATATATATATTATGATATATTTATTTTTGGTAAAAACATTTATAGTTTCATGTGTCAATAAACCTTTTCCCCAAAGTACGATTAACGTATTCGCAACTGGGGAACCATGGAAAGAATGCTTTACAAAAGTGTTAAATTCTATAAATAAACTCTTTCAAAACGGTCAAAACTAGTAAATGACGCTTTTTCAAAATGACCGCAGAACTAGTAAATAACACTTTTTAAAAACGGTCGAAACTGGTAAATAACACTTTTTCAAAATAGTCAAAACTAGTAAATGACACTTTTTAAAAACGGCAAAACTAGTGACACTTTTTAAAAACTGTCGAAACTAGTAAATAGCACTTTTTAAAAATGGTCAAAACGAGTAAATAACACTTTCAAAAGGTCAAAATCTAGAAATTACCGTTTTCAAAATGCTCAAAACTAAGTACAACACCCTTCCGAAAAGGTTAATTGTTGCTAGTTTGCTCGTTTTTCCTCCTCAGTGTAGCAACAAGTCTCACAATCAGATTCAGTATTTGTTCCGTCGTTTAAATACTCGATGCGAGAGCCAATAACTAATATCTGTATAACAGAGAGTGGACTGAGCTTCAGTTATTGTGAGCAAACGTTTGCCTACAAATTTTTTTCACCCTAAGGCAATCCACTGATCGTTCAGCTGACCTTTTTAATTCCAAGAGGTAAATAACATAACGTAGGTACGTCAGCAAGAGTGCACATGTAGTAAAGATTCTTCCATAGACAATGTAATGTTACCTCCTCACAGTTTTCCAAGAATTAACTTTGATGTTGTGTGGGCTATGTATGTTGCGTCGCATTGCTTCAAGGTGAATATAAAACTCGGTGGATTGACGTCTGCAATGTCTTTTTTCTATTGCATTTTCCATACATACATTTATTTATGTATGTACATACATTCCTAGTAACAGTATTATGTACCTAAATGCATTCTATATATTATGAAGGTATACCTTAATTCATCACTTACCTTTATTAGAGTAAATCATCATCATCAACATCTTACTAATAAAATTCAAATGACGCTTTTGTGTGGTGTCGGACACCGTTGCATTGTTGCACGTCCAAAGCATACACTGATGCAGCAGGCAATTTTGCGGAAGCTTTAGGTTAATTTACAGTTGTCCGTATAATAGTGTATATTGCTTATAACTGTCTTTATGACACTTATAATTGCTTTGTAATAATCTACAGCTCGGCTGCTCCCCTTATTTGTAAAGAAAATTTCTGTATTTTCGATGTAAACTAATGTATTTTTGTCTTTGTCGTCGTCTTTCAAATTTTTGTCTTGATAGATGCTTTTTTGTAAGTTCCTTAAGTATTGCGGAATTTATTTAGATAATTCGTACTTTATTTTATCAAACGTTGGCTAATATTTTAGCCTATTTTTCCAGAAATTCATAAAAATTAATAGTGGTTAAAAAATCAAGGTGATTTTTTGGCCGCCTCCTGGGATAAAACTACGTCACTAAAGAAATCTTATTCTGTTTTCACATAAGGAGTCCTATTGTGTATTTTAGGTTAGGAGTTATCGGTATATTGAATGCTAAGAGGCAAACTAACACATTTCCAGTTTTCATAAGGAAAGGAAGGGATGCGAATTCAAAAAGTTAACAATGATTAAGGCCGTGTATTAACCTATCCTTGTTTAAACCACAGCCATCTTTATTGTACCTGTACAAAAAAGTACATCTCATTGGCTTTTGCGTGGTCGACACATTCCTGAAGTATACCCGGCCGCAAGACGGGCTTTCTGAAACATGGATTTGTCTGTTTGCTGTCGAATAAATCATTTATGAATAAATCAGAGTATGTAGTCGTAAAAGCCACTTTGCCTCAAACTCTGGCTAAAAGGGTCTTAAATGGATAAAAGTTGCTTTTATTAAAAAAAAAACCTATCTAGTACACGTAAATTGACGGACAATTAAAGCTCCTAGAACGAAAGTGGTTCAGTTTGGCTTGAATCTTGATATTCTATCAGTTCCCTCCGATGAACATGGACCACCCAGACGAAGAAAACCCAGACTATCAGTATAACTAAATATATTCCAAACACTACCAGATTAAAACGTACAATAATGGTATAAATAAGGAAGCCAGTAAAGGTACCCATGCAGATCCATACCACTACTAGCCATATGGTGAGCAGCACTCGCTTTTTCTGCAATCAAAATTCAAGTAAAAATAGAATGAGATTTTAAAATTATTTTTATATTGTGATCAAAACAACTGTTTTGTGTATAAAAATAATGTTAATAAAATGAAAGTGAAATGTAAACGAAAACAACCTCCACCATTCCGACTTGTAAGATGATGCTGAATATTAAACTCAAGACCCCGGAGCCGAGCAGGATGAATGGAAGTGGAGCTATAGAAGTCATATACATTAAAAACTACATAATATGTATTATGAAATTAAGAAACAAAAAAAACTTGCCATTACATACATATTTACGTATGTGTGAGAATAATTTTGTTCGAGTTACAGTCAAGTTTAAAGATCAATGCTGAATACAATCCAGAAACTATGCAGTAGCAAGATACAATCTAAAGAAAAGAAAACACTAGTAATGTTTTTAACCTATTCGCAACTGCAAAACCATGGGAAGAGTGCTTTACAAAAGTGCTTTTTCTAGAAATTAACTTTTTGAAAACTGTTAAGCTAAAAATAATGTTTTCAACAGCATTAAAAACCATCAACGAAGACTTTTAACAAGGTCCAAACAAGAAACAAGAAATTAACACTTTCAAAAAGCTCAAAACAATTAATTAACACTTTCAAAAAGATGTAAAACAAACAATTAACACTCAAAAAGCTCAAAACAAGAAATTAACACTTTAAAAAAGATGTAAAACAAACAATTAACACTCAAAAAGCTCAAAACAAACAATTAACACTCAAAAAGCTCAAAACAAGAAATTAACACTTTTAAAAAGATGTAAAACAAAAAATTAACATTCAAAAAGCTCAAAACAAGAAATTAACACTTTAAAAAAGATGTAAAACTAGATATAGTACCGTTTCGAAAAGGATAAAATAAATTGAAAACTAATTTTGCCTTTACAATATTTTACTTACAGTACAAATTTTTGAAATTATTGCACTACAATCCCTTGATTTCCAGCAGCAATTCCCCGTTTCAATACCTTGTTCAGTCACTTTCTTCGGATAGATATACATATACAAAATACTCGTTAAAATAGGAGAGTCGAAAAATAATAATTATAACAGTGTGGGCTGGGCTTATGTGAGAGGGACGCTTATGGACTACCAAAACTTTCTGCAAACCAAACTTATTTTTCACCCTGCGGCCGGCATTCTGCTAAAACTGATTCAGCTCACTTTTTTAAATACCAGAATCTAAATAACGTAAGCGTGAGTGCCTGCAGTAGATATTCTTTGACCAAGGGACGTTCGTCACTATACTAATCGTAAGAAGTAATTACTGAAGAAGTGCAGAAGCGGATTCTATGATACGACGCTAACGCTACTGCAAGTGTCTCAACTAGTAATGTATGCTGTCGTTTTTGCGGAATTTAGCCTCTTTTTCCAGTGAATTTTGCATAATTACACAAGCACAACGCATGCTTACTTTAGAAACAACATTTAGTGTAACTAATTGCTTTCTATGCTTTCAGCGCTTACACTTTACCTTAGAGTGAGTCATCTGAATTTAAAATGTTAATTACCCCATGCATTCTTGGGAGCAGTTGTATGTTAAACAGACTATTTAGCTTTCTATAGCTTTGGATTTAGTTTCCTGGTATCCGGACAAAATACCCCCAGGCAAAATATCCGGGCAGGACGAAAGTATGCCCAATCACATGTTTTTATGCATGAAAACGTGACTTCATTTATAATAATTTATACATGTATGCAGTAATATAAATCTTACCCATATGATGAAGTTAAAAAAGTAACTAATCATTTAGTCGTAAGTTACGTATATCTGCTACGATTTTTAGGTACGACAGGTAAGTTAGAATAAGTGTCATGTCGTGCACCGCTATCGGAAAAACTTTTGTAGACTTTCTGTATGTGGTTGAAGTTGAAAGGGAAAAAGACGCATCTACTATATTTATATCCTATACGAGAGTTTACCAGCTGAAAGCGAGCTGCAAGGACATTATTAATCGGTGTCTACATACCTAATAGAGTTGAATTCAGTAAATGAAGTGGCAATGACAGTTTAATACATGCTTCTTCAAACCTTGTGTTTCTTATATAGATATATATATATTTATTCTAGGCGCACAAATACAATTCGAACCATTACAAAATTACAATATGGTAGGGTTCTGGGTGTATTTACTACAGCATTATAATACTATCCAACAATATTTAACGATACTTTTTTATACCGAAGTTTGAATAGGTATATGTAGGTAGGTTAGCGTATACATACATATGCATATGTATGTACGTACTAGGCTTTAGCTGTCAATATCTATCTCATACTCGGCTTTTAATGCGTCTACGTCAATAGGATTTCTATCAGCAGGCGGCGACTTAGCCGCCTCTTGATCTTGAGGCTTCTCAGGCTCATTGTAAATAGCCAGTGCTCCCCTGGGTACTGTTGACTTATAGAAGCTCACGTACTCTTGGTGATAAGCACAGTAGGCAGCTTCTGCTGCTGAAATGGATTTCCCGTCCCGCCCCTCCCATCCGAATTGCATGCAAAGTTTCCCACTGATCTCGTGGATGCCGTATCTATTGGCGAGGGGAGACGAAATCCCAGCAAAGGGGTCCACGAGAGCATAATCCGTCCCTTGAACACCTGCCTGACCACTCAATCCGGGCTCACCACGCTCCCCTGCCTTCCCTGATATTCCCTCCCTAGTGTGAATGAGGGGGTTAAAGCTGCTCGGAATATAAACTTTCCCCGGTTTCCCCCCACTGCCCCCTCTTCCACCATAACCCCCGAGACCCCCAAGCTGTCCGTTAGTCCCCGGAGCCCCCAC
>JAQFZC010008246.1:0-10354 GCA_034695205.1 Dicyrtoma fusca | reverse complement strand
CCACTCAAATCAACTGGACTGAGTCCCAATCCAAACGAGAGCTCAAGTGTATGACCACTCGCCTCAACGTCTGGATTGAAACTTGGGCATTTATGTTAGTAAGTGCTACACTTTGTGAGACCGTTTCGTTGTTTGCAGTGACACAAAGTCAATTTTGTAGGAACAATAATAACGTACACATGCCTACATACATGAAGTTAAGAGCGTATGATTCGAGAGAAAAAAAATATAAAAAGTTGCAAAATTTTCCTTTCCTTATGGTTACAGAACTCTAGGAATATTTTCTAAACCGAGCAATTCTACAAAAAGGGTTTCCTTAGGCTGTCAGTTTGTCAGCTGTCCTCCTACGATACATTTTGACAGTGAATACTGAATACTAATATAGTGAGTATAATAAACCTAGGTAATTGTTAGAGTGTATGATGTAATATTTGTAATGGTAGCCAGTAGTACCTAGTTTGTGCAATTCCGTAATGGTTTGGTTCATTTTATGCAAAACATATTGATGTGATTACTGCCTACGCCTACACAAGAACACAGATTAGTACACGTGCTATCATTACACTAATCCATTACGGCCATTATGGGGCATCGTATCGAATACCCATCAACAAAAGTACCTATATGACGTTTATCTTCATTGCTGACGACAAACTAAAACAGTTTCACAATTTCGAAGGACGACGATTATTATTGTTTGAACCTTTTTGAATTTGTTTGAGTACATGTCAACAAGTATCGCCATTAGCTTTCCCCTTTGAATAACAAACAACGCAATGCGAAAGAAAAGCGGAAATTTCGGAAAATCAATGATCAGTATCAGTTGGATATTTGTCATATTTATTTACATATGTTACTTCAGACTGAAAATTTCTAAATTTAGCGTCCTTTCAATCTTCATAGTACATATATGTATTTTTTAAGTAAACTCAGTCATGTTTGCTGAATCGTATCGTGATCGCATCGGCGAATCTTCAAAAGACGAAGCACGATGTAAAGAAAAATAAGCCTCTTTGAAATCCGCAGTCAGATTACCTATGGAAGTATACCTACTGTGCAACTTTCAGAGGCAACATAACTCTGTCTATAAAATCAGTTGATATTTCAGAATACGCACACAGTCACATTCCATTTCTGAGTGAATGAGATGCGCACAACCGAGAATTATGATCTCACATCCTACTGAGAAAGTAAACTTCATTTCCTAGAAGGAATAGACGAATAGCTTCGCTCTTTCTAAATTGAAATGGTGGAAGATTAACAGTAGATTGACGTCGTGAACCTGTTAAAAAGCTGCTAATGCATGAGGGATTACATTACCCATACATTTCTGTACAATACTAATTTGGTATAGTTAAGCCGGCAAATATGTATGTAAATAATTGTGCGATGAACCGTAATGCAATGGTTGCTTGTAACTATTTCTTAGTAAACTGTGTAGAAATTGTCAAATTGAATTAAATCTTGAATCAAATCTTCAATCTTGAATCAAATTTAATCTAAACCTAGGAACGAGCTTGAAGGTTTCTTTTCAATTTTGCACAATGCTTAATACTTATAACGCCAATCGACTATCTGCATGTCCCGTGTACAATCGAGGAAGAAAGGCAGTGTAGTTGCTGCAGGAACCGGAGAAGCTATTTTCCAGCCAGAATCTGTAGAATAATCAAGATAACAAGAAAATCCGGGTTTAGGATGCAAAATGAGGTATATCCGCTATTCCTTAAAAGCAAAATGACTAACGGGGGAAATTTTTAGATCCAAAGTAAAGAAACATAGTTGCTATCTGTAACAAATCCCTAACTACAGTAGTTTTACGTGTATAATGTGTGTCAGTAAATGCTTCTCTATTATATTCGATGAATTTCTAGGCTAGCTTACACTTCATCGATCAATATTTTCATTTCCAGAGGATTCACAGCCACTTTTTATTTTACGAAAAAAGATCTTCGAGCTTAAAAATATCGGAGACTAGACTAGAGTATCTTCGTGTAACTAAACTACAATACAATATAGGTAATATAATCTTCAAGATTCGGTTCCATTACCGTTTCCCTGGAAAGAACAACAAAACATACTTGATACAATATGAGGGTCTCTTTCCTTATGTCATTTGTACATGACAGGTTTCCCAAGCTATCTTGAATTTTTGTGGTATCTTTAATAGGAGCTTTCACAGCTCTCTCAGAGCAGCTTAAATATAAAATGACAGGGAAGATTTGTGGATAGAAAACTTTATTGTAACTCAAACCTTGCATATAGTTGATAGTGACATATAGTGTATAGGTAGTGCCTTCTTGTCGATATTTTGCCTCAAATGTCTAGAGTGACACAAGACGCTTTGATGTGGCTGTCAAAGGACCTAAATAACTTATGTATGAGTGACACGTACAAAAGCAGGGAGGCACTGTCTAATGGTTACAATGCTATCGGTAGTATGATCATTAGCCCGCAAGGATAACTGATGCGGCTTGCGGTTTTATAAGTTCAACAATATAATATGTCATTTAAGCAAAAGCTTGTGTCATAATAAACACAAACCACTTTCAGCGTTACGGGGCTACAACAAACACAAGATTTTTATTTCTTTCTCAAATAGGGCACTAATTTCTACTATAGGAATTTATATTTGTTTTAACCCTTCTTCTAATTCTGTAATAGGGATTACTAACAGCAAAAATTGGGGAAAACATTGTTTTCAAAACTGCTTTCAAGTACGTGTCCTAGCACCTTGAACGACAAACAAAACTTGCTTTGTACCTATTGTAAGAAATTTATTAGAACTTTGGATTAAATTGCCGTAGGCGAACACAACAGTTTTATTCTACAAGAGTAAAGTTGAGAACAAGTGAAGTGGCTGAAGGTCAAGAATAGAATGAATTCGGACTCGAATTTCCCAATTCAAGTCCAAATCCCATATTACTATTTCTTTCTCTGAACTCAACAGCCAATGAATTCAAATAACCGTATAAAATATTAAAATTGTAATGCAACATAATGAATAATAATAATAGCCGCAGCCCGAAGTTGAATTGATTAATGACGACGGTGCCTTCGGCCCGTCTCCATGGCACTATGTACATACAGTACCTAAAAGTTTGAGAACTAACTAGTAAGCACAGCGTAGCACGTTACCTACTAGGAAAGGGCGAGATCCATTAATTCCGAGTTACCAAGTAATGTATTAACTATAGTTACTGTAGACAAATCTGATTTTATTGAATTACGTTGCAAATTGTTATTACGACTATAATGGGACGTAGAAGCTGAGCAAACGCGGAGCTACCTAGTCTCGCCTATACTTTTATGAGAGCGAAATAATTAATTCGAGTGTGATTCACATTCCCATACGAGAAACTTTTCGAAACTTTTAAAACCGGTCGAGTGTAAGTGTAAGACAATTTCCAGTTCGCACCAGTATGGTCTGCAGTCGCGGTCCATTCCTGTAACTTTCACTTTTATGATTATTTCTATACCTTCTACTGTTTCCACTTGCATAGTACTGGCTCCTTCAGATTCGAATTCGGAATGTCTGAAAAGACAGACAAATTAAACACACACTGCTAAGATATGTACACGTCATACAGGTTGGTGAAGATGCCTTGTGGTGTAAACCCAGCTGAACGTCCTTTTAATGCCCTGTTGACACAAGTACCAACAATCTAATTCGTCGTAAAATTAATGTGATCACAGAAATAGTGAAGCTTGCATTTACACACTTTCAAAACGTGTAGACAAGGTTTACACTTTTTTAAACCAGAAACACTGTCAATTACAACTATTTTGCATTGATAAAATTGCTCCTTACACTTTTAAAGTTAGTAAAACTGCTATTTAAACTTTTTTAAACAGGTATGAAAGTAGTATTTATTATCCTTTTTGATAGCACGGGGGTCAAAATTTGACCATTGGGACTTACAATTAGGTACGAATGCTTGAACGTGGGAACCGGGCTTGCGCCACAATGCTCCTTCACCTACGATATACCTACATATGTTTAGTACGTACAGACAGACAGAGCAAATAATAACAGTTTTATTTTATATTTAATGAATGAATGTATCCTCGCCCTCCTTAATAATAAAAGACGGAGACTGGCTCTTCGAGAGAGTGTGAGTCTATTTCTCCAGTGCAGAGACAGAGAGTGAAAGTGAAAGCTGAGCTGGCTGAGCAGCCTCCAAGTCCAGCCCAACTGAAAGTAAAGTACCTACGTGGAAGAAAGCAAGTGAGAGGGTACGAACTGCCAAAGTACATGTTCTGTAAGACGATTAATGAGCTATCGTGACCGTCAACCGTGCTACACTTTCGCCTGAAGGATTCTTATGCAATCGTAATCTTTGCTCGTGAAACTTCAAAAGGTATCTGTTGTCTGAATGTATAGCAAGAATTTGGCATCCAAGTTAAAAAGGCTCTTCAATATAGGTCCCTTTGACATACATATAAAGTTTCCTTTTGCAAGCAAGCCCATTATTTTATGTAGTAAAACTAAAAGCCTAATGGGCGTTCATCATCATTAATTACTACTTAAACATCGTATTTTTACAATTTTCAAACCTACAGGCGCAAGAATTCCAATCCCAATTCCCAATTGCGTTCCTATAGTCCGTTAGAATTAACATTTAGCAGTCATGCAGTATTTCATGGCAATACTCCTTTAACAATTCAAATAAATATTCGATGACAGTGTTGTTTTTGTTGAAATAACATTCCTTCTTAGGATAGTATTCCCGTAGTCTTCGAGGAGTACATATTTTAGGCATCTACCTACCACCATCAACTTTTGTACTGAAACAAAAACAGGAGCTCTACAAACAGACGAGTCAGGTTTCGATGCAACATTTCAAACTTTTAAAAAGAGCTCTTACGCCGGTGACTGAAAATTCAAAAGCAGTAGCTTTCCAAGGACTATTTTAAAAGCGCCTACAAGTTGGTAAATCAGAAAACATTACTACTTACTAGTTTACTTGAAACCGGAGAAGAATTACAGATAAGAGGAATAATGGAAGGGAAAGTTGAAAGAAAGCAACTGCATTCCTTGGTAACTAGGATGGTAGAAAAATCTTTGCCGTATCTACAAAGAATACGAATTTGTTGTAAGGCACATCTGTATACAGCTCACAAACAAATTGCATCTCTACCCGTGCTCTGTCAAAACTTAAAAGGAATTTAAAAGTTTAACAGACCGTTAAAAGCTGAGATTTTCCTGTCGGTAAAATTGTAAATACAAAGTTTGAAACTTCTTAAGCCTCTCATCGGATTGGACTGGCACTGGATTCCGAAGGACTTGTGAATATCTAATTCTGATCCTGTCGAATAAATAATTCTAGTCTATTGCATAAATATTTGATCGAAGGTTTCACGGGATAAGATTTTAGTACTCGGATAGGTACTTTCCTTTTGAAAAGTTTACGTGGTTATTGCATTACTGTAGGCATACTTATACAAACTGCTAAAACTTTGAAGCTGGATGGCCCTGGTAGGCTTTCTGGGATTATTGGGTACTGGCACTGCAAAGTTGTATTAGTAATCCAGGGAAGGTACATTATATGTACGTACGTACTTACAACTACTTTAAATGCGGGGAAAGGGCATGTAGAACGTCGCATTATAGATGGATTAGTATGTTCTAAGAAACCTTGAGCGCAGTGCTAATTCATATTAAAATTTGTGAATACTAAATGCGCCCTTTTACACCGCCATTATCCGTAGGCGATGTAGATGCGACATTTCTACGAGTTCATGAGACAATACAATAATATCTTTGTGGCTCGTTTTCCAGGTTTCACGGTTCGGCCTGAGCCCTTCGCACAGTTCAATGCACAAAGCTCCGTTGCTTCAGCAAATTATTAAGTAGCTATATCTTGCATATATACTTCAGTAGTAGCGAGTTTGTATATTTCCCATGCATCTAGTTAAAGGAAGAAAAATCTGTGAGATCGTTCTCCCTTGAAGATTTTATTTGTTTTCATCTTTTTGTCTTTTACAATAGAGTGGAATTCCATTCTCCTTTTGTAATTGCTTGATTAAATTCGTTCTTGTAAAGACCGACCGTACACTAGGGACTTTTCCTGATATAATTATTTATTCATTGTCAGTTGATAAACTGCCATTCCATTAGATCTGTCACTGCGAACGACAAACAGCGTGGGTGAAGAAGCATTGTGGCGTAAGTCCAGTCCTTGCTTAAAAGCATTAATTATTACACAACAATTTGCTTTCTTTTCAGTAATAAGTGGGTACACACAAGTGGGAGCCTACCCTCTATAAATGTTTTATTCGGTTCAATTATACGCTGATTGCGCCTGAACACGACAGGTAGACAGATAATCCCCAAAATAGATTAATATAATATATTATGTATTACTATACAACACCAGTCCCATGGGCAAAAGCCCAAATGGGGCTCATTTTGTAGTTAAGAATAACATTTAGCCATCAAAAATGAATGCGTTTGACTGCTTCGCTTTTGAACGTAACCACTATTTATCTCTAGAATGAATGTCTAGAATATTTAGTATTGGTTTACTTTTTGGTGCATGTTGATAGTAAAATAATGGGATTACAGAGTTAGATAGTGGAAAAGCAAAGCTATACAATAAACGTCCAACGACAAAAAAGAATGTATATTTTTAATTATAGGTTTCCATCACATTATTTGTGGACCCATGTTTATTAGGATTAGGGGTAATAGCGGTGTCGGCAGTGCTACTATTTCCCCTCTGACACCCCCAGCATCGACATAAAATACACCATTTTGATTTCACGGAGCTTTCATCAGCACTTTCAGTCTCATTGGCACGGCAAAAATGATGGCAACAGCAGAAGGAAAGCCTATACTGGGTATTACAGTAACCCAATAGGGACTCCCGAAGCCTCTGACTCAGTAGAAATAGAACTATGGGAATGGAGAAGACGAAATAATTGGTGATTTGTTGTAAATACACAAAATTCACGAGGAATTTAAGTTTCCATCTCTTCGGGAAAATTTCTTGAGGCAAGTCATACACGGTAGCATGGAGTCCAATTGGAAGCCAAAATATAATAAAAAGTGCAGTAAAAATCCTCGCATTGCGAACCAGGCGAAGTCTTGCATCTTCTGGGTAATTTATCTCATGCTACAAAATGACAAACCCAAACAAAAGAAGCACATAATTAATTAAACTTCATACCTATTTTCATCTGTATTTTGTTATTAGGTATAATTTGGCATGGGTCATTCCCTCATTCCTCATTTTGTGATCACCTTTCCATGCGATAAAAATTTGATTTTATTTCTCATTCGCACCAGTTCTGTATTAAACACAAAAATGGTTTATTAATTATAAGTTCATCTATATTATTTTAGCAACTTCACAAACTTTTTGAACGCATGTTCTACAATTCAATTCAAGTATATTTATGATTCATACTTATAGATGTATGCACATACCTACGACAAGCACAATGGTCGGGATGATATAAACAATTGCTGTATGTAAGACGATGTAAATTATATGAATCACCATGCTATTCAATAGCAAAACCTGCAAAATAATGAAAATTTGTTAAAAGTTTGCAATAAAAACAGAAGTCATACAACAACTAATGATTTGGCATGTAATTAACTAAAACATATGGCTACTTAAGATGCAAAATGACGCTTATTCATTATTGCTTAGGTGCAAAGTGGCGTAAGAAGCAAAATGTTAAGATGCAAAATGAAACATATGCATAACAGCAGAAAAATACTCTGAATTTCCCCATTTTTACAACACATAAGCACGAGGGGCTAATCACGTTTTTTAATCAAGGTTTTGCGTGTTTCAAAAAGTACCAATTAAGGTTTTATCTTTCAAAAAACTGCAAATCCGGGATTAACATGGTTTGAAAAGTGTAAATCGAAGTTTTGCGTGATTTGAAAAAGTACAAATCATAGTTTTGCATGGTTTGAAAAAGCGTAAATCGAGGTTTCGCACGTTTTGAAAAGTGCAAATCATAGTTTTGCATGGTTTTGAAAGTGCAAATAGAGGTTTCGTACGCTTCGAAAAGTGCAAATCCAGGTTTTTAATGAGTTGGAAAAGTGCAAATCGAGGTTTCGCACTTTTTGAAAAAGTGCAAATCCAAGTTTTGCATGGTTTAAAAAGTGCAAAAATTTGTTTTTACACATTGCTAAATGAGTGATTTAATCAGTATGTTAAGAAAACTGGCTAACTGTGCGCCCTGTTTGAGTTTTTATGGATCATTTTGCATCTTAACATGTTTGCCTGCGCGTCACTTTACTTTTAATTTATACTGGATACGAGTCAGGTTTGTGAAATAGAAGCAAGAACTACATGGGAACCTACTTTTAAACATCTTCTTGGAGACTGGAGGGAAGTGCTAGAGTCGAAGACGTTTGCTAGACCACATGGAATCGTAATCAAGATTGATATGAGCCAAAGAGTGACAATTTTTAATCCCGTCCGTGAGGGTAGAAGTTGACAAGGAATTGTGGCTGTCGCGGACTGACTTCGCTCTAAACTAATGGCCATCGTTGTCATTGACATGACAGGCAAGGAAAATCCTACGCAGATATAATCATACAAAACTTGTGGATTATGTAGGTAATAATAATTTATACTTTCAAACCCGTTGGTAGGTAGGCCACGCACGATTATAATTATTAAGTAAAATGTGCAAGGTTTATTACACAACACTAAAGTAACAAGGATTATTGGATGGACAAAATCCCCACCAAGCTACATACCAGGGTACATAATTCACTAAACCATAAATAATTCGTTAAAAGTGGTTTTTAAAGTAATCAGCTTACTGTGTAGAATGGCCAGGAGTCCACATAGGAACGAGTTGTAATTAAATTCTAATTTGAGTTTGTACTCCAATGAGCGAAGATTCATCAGAGTGTTGTAGATGACAGAGGAAAGACACAGATTTGCTATCAAAAAATTGGTTCTCCTAGAATTTCAGAATAAATTATGAATTAGAACATTTCACATTTCACATGATCAAGGTACCTACACTCTAGAAAAATCTTCTTGAAAATTGGTTTACCGAATGTCGATGTAAGTACCTACATACCTCTACATAAATCGTAACATAAAATTCCGTATAAAACTGAAACATTTCGTGAGCACTGACCAAACCGTTTAAGTACATACTTCAATAGGTTCGCCTGTCGCAGTGAAATATGGTGATTTAACTGCCCCCCTTATTAAAGCATTGTAATTCTGTATTAAATCTGGTAGGAATTGAGCCCTCCGTTATATTAATAGAATAATTCCGTAAATTAGTCACCGATTTCTCTGTTAAGAAGTTTTAACAAAGCCTTCTGTCATCTGTGACATGTTCCATAATAGAAAGTTTCGGTCACAAAATAACTCACAGAATGCTCTATTGACACTTCTTGATGGTGGCGAAATTCGTTAACAATTACCGACACCCAAGACTCGGTAGACCGATTTTCAAGAAACATTTTTGAGCGAGTAGGTTGTAGGCGTAGGTTGATGATCAGATACATACAACATAAGTATGTATCTGACCTGTAATACCTACTCAAGTCTCACGTTGCTGAAACTTTTGTTTGTGAACTTCTGAACGGATTGAATAGTTTAAGTTGAAAGTTCAAACATACATACAACATATAAGTCCCTATCTTGCTCTACCATAATCACTACTGAATCATATTATTTTCTCGTATTCTGAATTCCGTGGAATAAATTCCATCTGACATCAAAGTTAAGACTGCTTTATTAAGTTAAAGTTTCTAACCCACAGCCTATCAACTTTTCATTTCGATCACGAATTTTATAATTACCTAACGAATTTAACAGTTAAAATTGGATTTTCTTGTAATGTACCTAATTAATACTAATTATATATCTAGCTACGCTTGTAAACTACCTACTAATGTAAGGATCGATAAATAATATTTATTTTGTATGCGACATACAACATATATACAACTTCTTGCTGCAAAATTATATGTTGTATGTTGTGCATTTTGTTTCGACTTTAGAGACTTTAGACCCGGAAGTCTAGTCTAAGGGAAATGGGAATTTTAATAATAAAATCCGAATTTTCTTGCCTTCTATATTTTCGGTTAACACAAATAAGCACTACAATGAAGATATTTGCAAGTGCACTGAGACAAGCCAAAGAAATTTCGAGCAGTGACTTTTGGACGAAATCAATTCGGTAACTTGCTCTGGTTGGGGAAGTCACAGTCGGATCCACTAGCGTTGTATTTTCACGGTGGCTCAGTAACAATCGTACAGAATCCTCCGGAAAGCCCTCCACCATAAGGAAGACTAGTTAGCCATAACTCAACTTACCCATAACTCAACTTTTTTTTACCCATAAGTCAACTTACCCATAA
>JAQFZC010008245.1:0-10355 GCA_034695205.1 Dicyrtoma fusca | reverse complement strand
CTCCTATCTTCCTCACCCACAGTGACTGATTGAGTCAGGTTGTATGAACTTCGGTTAAATCGACCCAATGAATAAATCATTATTATTATTATTATATCAAACTACTCTTCACTATTCGAAGGAAGCAATAATGTGTGTGCTATGCAACCCTCTGCATTTCCATCTTTTATATTCATGTTTTTGTATGGAATTCAGGAATTTGGAAGGCAAAGTAATCAATTTAGTAGATGCCTTGATTTTAAAATATTCTAAATACGTTGCTATGCACTATTTGAATTGAAAGCTTTCATTGATTTTTTAAAAAGACAAATTCATGCCTTACATGTTTTGAAAACGCAGATTTTTATTTGTCTTTTTTGAGCAATAGGGTTTCTTGTTTGCTCGTTAAAGTGACCCTGATTAAGTATTGAGCGAATTTTATAATGTTGTGCAATTATTAAAATTTAAAAAAACCAAACGTTGGCACCACTGGCTCTGTGAAGTTCTTGAGAAAAAGGGCTCAATCCTAAATAAAATAATATCATATATGCTAGGCCCCTAAAGACCCTTGAATGCTTATATTTAGCACAGAAAAAAATAACTTGGCGTATGGCGGAAGTATTTCCCACGCTGAATCATTTTCATTGGGAAAACCACGGCAGGGCACTCTATCTATACTCTATTAATGTATCAGTTGTGTATACAGTAAATGGATTTACATATAATTCCAAACAAACTCCAGGTGGAATGATATACAAAGACTAAAAGAGTGCCTACTTGACGGTTGCTCCATTTCATTTCAATGGTTTTCAACATTCAGTCATTGATTGATCTTCCAGTCATTTAATCTAATAAAATCCCAATTTTTCTCAGGTCTTTTTCTCTCATTAAAACATTCTATTACTACTGGGCATTAAACATGCATCAAAGTCAGCATCAAAACGAGCCAGTCAGAATGGTACAAAAGACTGCGTTTAATTTCCATCATTTGGGAAATGAACCGTGGATAGGGTCGGTGGGAAGCAAGCAGAGCATTTGACTTACAGGTATTTTCATGGACACTACTGGAAGGGAAACAAACATGTATGTAAAGGGTAGAGATGTGTCTCATCTTCTACGCTATCATGGCATCGTCATTGAAGAGGCAAACTCAGCATTTTCAAATGTTACTTTCAAAAAGATGAAAACAAGGTTTTGAAGCTCCGTTTAGGGCGGCTACATGTTGAATTGACCTTTATAAAATTTGGAAAGAGGACATTTTGCTTCTTCATCGTGAGTTGTATATGTGTACGCATACCTTGGGTGACTTGATGGAAGATTCGAGCAGAAGTAAGAGTTAGATTATAAAATGAGTTTGGAGTGGAGATCCAGCAGAGGACTGAATGAGAGTGGAATTTGAAAGCGAGAATTGTGCAATAAAGGAAGAATGGGCCTTCGATTTTCTGCAAGTGTTTGTTTGTAGTTGACGCGGAAGGGAATAAATGTGCGTGTACTTGCATGGCTGGAAGGGACTTCATTAGTGACTCCTTCCTCAATTCGAATTCCGCGGGAAAGAAGGACACAAAGCTTCAGGCTCTTCTACAACTCTTTTACAACTCTCATAATTTCACTGGTTTTCGCGAGGATGTCAAGTTTAAAAGCTTGACATCCTCGTTTAAAGCTTGGTTTCTCAAAAACTGACGTTTTTGAGAAAGTCTTTGTATTAAAATGAACGTTTTAGAAAACGCGGTTTGTAGTAAATGGCATTTTTGAAAAAAGAATGATTTCTGTATAAAGTTTAAGGAAATGATTTTTACATAGGAATTGCAGTTTTCAACTTTTGAAAAACTAGTAAGATTAATATACGCAAATAAAGCATTAAGATTTTGGAATGTTTTCGTTGGAAAATGAGAGCTTGTGAGGAAAACGAGCGGGTGGGGAAACTACTGGGTAACTGAACCTAGAAAAAGAGTCACCCACAGGATGCCTTTGCTTATTTCCGTGGAAAACTTTTGCTCTTTTGATTCTAGTGTTGCCGTGTGTACGTCATGACTCTGTCATTCTAACCTTTCCTTTCTCTCTGTCCTTGGGAGCATTCACACAGTACCCTCACCATTTCCATTTCCCCGCATTTTAGCAGTAGCTCACAAAGAAAGTTCACCGTCCTTTGACTACCTTTTGCAAAGGTAATTATTGGATGCTCCTTAGAACAACTCACACTCTGCAACGGATGGGTTCTGCATTGTCTTGTCTGGGCAGAGAGTGAGAAGTAGCTCGGGATTCCCAGCTAAAATGTCTAATTTAAATGCATGACATTCTGGCTAAGGAATTATGGATGGTGCAGTCTGTGGCCCTCTGGTCCGGAGCTGCTCACAAACCACGCTTTCATCCTCACATTTCCCCCCCCCCCCCCAAATTTTCCAAAGTCTTCCAACTTTCCCAGGGAAACCAAGCATTTTCTCACCAGGACAGTGTTTGTCTTCAACATTTTGGATACCCACGTGGTTTAAGGTCGTTTTTGAACGACCCCTGAAGGAGCTTCTTAACATTTAACCTCAAGTGTACAATACAGAATAAATTCCCACGGTTGAATGTGCAGTAAATAAATTACGTCCATTCCAACAACTACCCAATAAGATGAGCTCCCTTCGTCTCACAATTGCATTGCAGGTAGCATTCGCAGTTAGTCTCTGAAATAGCAATTGCATTGCGACTATTAATGTAATGCCGGCTGAAGAGGAAAAACCAAGTCAAGTGTCTCATACAAAGTTTATCATAAAAAGAGAAGAGTTGGCACTGCTCCCCACCTTTTCTTCCATCCACACTGTAGCCCAGCACGGGTTAGGGGCTCTGCATAAGCAACGTTTCAGTCTTGACGTATTTCACAACTCCAACTGGGAGGCCCCAAGCTTGTATTTCTTTATAAAATTAGTTTAGATGGAGAGCCATGCTTCAAGCTTCATTTTTGCATGTCCTCTTATAGTGTAAAAAGCAAGTTTTATTTTTGAACTATTATTTGATTGGGGTCTATTTTTAGGTGGATATATTCCAGCTTCCCAGTTTTCACAAGGGCAATTACTCAAAATTGGCTGGTTTGTATACACAATTTTATATCAAACCATTTTTTACAAAACAATTGTCTAACTGAAAATACCACTTTCTAAATGGCCTAGCTTAAAAAGCAAGTGCGTTAGTCCAATTTGCTTAAAGGAATCCAAAATGTTTAATTTATGGCGTAATCATTGAATTTGCTGCCGACACAAGTTATACAGCACAGCAGTTTGGAAATTTTTAGAAATGGTATTGAAATAAAATAGTTTGCACCTTTTAAAAAACATTTTGACCATTTAAAATTGACAACATCCACTGCACTGCAGTGGATTTAGTTGATGTACATATTAAAAATTGCGCATGGAGATAGGATTGTTAGCGTTAAGTCTGCATAATAACCATTTCCTTTGGATTCTGTTTGAAAGGGCTGCTGAAGCTGTCAACAAGTTTACGGACGTTTGCAACAAAATGTATTTCTGCTTTTACTCGCTAATTTATGTCCACGTAAAAACTCCAGGAGATCTCTTCATCAAAATTCTAGTGGGCCGCAGTAAAGAGTAGAAAAATAGCTCAAAGTTTGTGTGGATTAAATTGCCGTAAGTGTTGGAATGGAGTTATTATCCGGACTGCCGGAGACTTTGTGGGATGCGGACGGCGGGAGTGGCGAGACGCCGTCTGCTTCGTCTCCAAGGAAATTCCCTCAAACTACTTCCAAGGTGGTCGGCCAAGGAAAGGCTGACTGGGGAAAAGGACAGAAGCAATATTCCACAAAGGAATTTCCTTAACGTCAAAACTTTCCCCACTCCAGCCCCTCATTCACAACATTCACGTACGGCCAGACAGAGACTCAGAGAACGAACCAAAAAGGGAAAGCTGCTCCTACCATCACACGTCCACGCACTCAAAAGCCAAAGGGACTCTGCATAAACCACCATTCCAAACATCCAAGCCAAAGCTTCAAGCGATTTTTGCAAATCCCAAACTTTTTGGCTATCTTTTGGCCGGTAATTTCTGTCTAACGGTTGATTTTATACAAACTGTTTTTGAGCATCTTAGGTATTCTATCAAATAACGCTTAATTATTTTTAAAAATCATCTAAAGGATCTCAAGGAGCGTGTCTCTCTCTGTCTCTAGAGATATTTCCGCAAAAACGTTGTCCAGTTTTATACAATACTTCAAAACTTCAAACTTGCAAAACAAATTATTTTTTCAAAGCTCGTTTTTAGGAAAATACTATATCAATAGATACACCCTTTAACAAAACGCCCATTTTTATACAAGCACTCCTTTGAAAACGTCAATTTTAATGGAAGCACTTTCTTAAAAAGCCAATCACACAAAAAAAGTCCGCAATTTAAGAAAATTCAAAGGTCATTTATGGACAGCGCGGAAGGGAAATGTCAGACAGCACTAAACAACTTGGCCATTGGAAATAGAGCCGATTGAGGGACGTTCATAAATTACCTTTGGGACCAGAATTGTGTGAATTTTCTTCTTGCAGGAGGAAACTGAGGCATTTTCAATAAAAATGAAATGAATTATTTTGCTTCTTCAGCCAGGAGGAGGTTCTTCGTGGCCCGTAAATTATGAATGCTGGGGTTTGGACATCCTGACAGACTACATTACAAGGCATTAGAATGCTGGTGACGTGACGTGGAGGAACGGAGACAAGGGATTCTCCTCCAACACTTTCGCCTGTCCTTCGCATTTCCAAAGAAATCTCAATTATTCATTGGCGGAGGTTAAAGTTGACCAAATTTTCTTTTCTCGATTTTTCTCCCGACCCAGCAAAAGAGGAAGGGCCATTCTTGGATGGAATGTAACAAGTAGTCCGATTATTTTAGGGGAAAAGTTGCTCTCTTATCGTATATCATTGTTATCAGCCTATTGATTTAATTCCGCCAACTTTTAACTTTTTCTGGAATTACTGTTTCAGTCTATATAGCTGTGTGGGTATATAGCACGGAGATTAAAGGGCTATACTGGCTACTGTGTGGACCATGGAATGTAGGTCATAAAGTTTGAGCGTAAAACTTGTGTATTCTTCATCCACTGAATTTCACGACTCCCAGCAGTCCAATTCCAAAGGAGTGCACTTGAGTGAGAGTGAGCGCTAAAAGCAATTATTCAGCTTATGGGGCCACCCACAAATTACCTTCCCAACCCTTGGCCTTATGGCGTCTTCAAAAGTTACACTGGACATTCTTTTTTTCCAAGCTCGTTGTATTAACAAAATTACAAATATACATTTTATGATTATCCCCTTCATTTTACTTGAAGATTTTTTGTAGAAATCTATGTTTTAAAACCTAAATATCCTAAGATCTAAAATCCTAACATCCTAAAATGTTTTAAATACTTTTAATCCATGGTTTAAAAAAGCTTGCTTAGAAAATTAATTCTTATGAAATGTGATTTTATAAGAATCGATTTTTTCAAAAAAGTAGCTTTATAAAATTAATTGTTTTTGAAATGTGTACTTTTATAAAATAGCACACTTTAGAAAATCGTTTTAGAACAGTGCTTTTGCAGAATCAACATTTTAAAAATAATTTGTGCCTAATAAAATGTATTTTTATGAAATGTGCTGTAAAAACGATTACACATTTAGAAATCTACTTTTTTAAAATAAGATTTTATAATATGACTGTTTTTCAGGAGTGCGTTTATAAAAATCTAGATTTTAGAAAGAAGTGCTGTATAGAAGCTCCTGTTACAAATTATATTTTGTAGAAATTTATGTTGTAAACAAGCGTTTGTATAAAATTGTTGCTCCTGAACTGTGCAAGTTACCATAGCTCGTAACTAGAAAGGGGAAAATTGACGGATAATTTTTGATTGTATCACGGATGGAAATTTTGTAAATATTTTGTAATATCCTATGAAGTTGATAGGATTTAAATTGGGTTTTACTTTTAGCGTATCTGTGGACTTGAGTAGCATGTGAAGTTGTTGTTGTTGGGAAGTTGAAAGGTAAGGAGAATGGAAAGATAAATAAAGTGTTTTCTCCGCTCTTTAACCAAATAAATTAATGGTTTGGATTTTTGACAGAAAGGAGAAAGTTGAGATGGTTTATTTTATTTATTGCTGCGTATTTGTTCGCAGTCATAAAAAGTTGGAGGTTGGAGATGAGGCGAAGGATAGGCGGACGTCAGATTCATATCTCAGCAGAGAGAAAGTCAGAGGCAGACGAGACGTATGCTCAACTTGTACTCGCAGACGCCACGGGGCTCTTCCACGCATTACGTCACCCAGGCAACTAACGACCCGTCCAAACGTATTTCACTTTATTTATAACTCTACGAGCTCAAACCGTTTTGAGAACCCTTTTATTTGTATGCGAGTTTTTTTTATAAAAAATGATTATTCTATAAAACAGATCCTTTAAAATCAGCATTACGATTTCTACAACATCAATCATTTGAAACATTTATTTTTACACAAAAGCCCATTTCCTAAGCACAATTTAAAAATTTAGCTTTTCGTGTCCAAACAACAGTTCTTTACTAGCCTTTATTAAAATGTGGATTTCTAAAGGCATATTTTTTAATCCTAGGATCTCAATATCTACAAAAGCACATTTAAAAACCAGTTACTTTTGTACAAACACTTGTCTGTTCTTGTGAAAATCTTGTCTGTTTATTGTATCTAATATTGTATTAAAAATACAAATAAAATCTGTCTAAATATGTTCGTTGTCTACACAAAGCGCAGAACTGAATGTGAGTGAACTCCCCGTTTACGGGGGAAAGCAATTGGAATAAAAATGTAGGATTGTAATGGAAGGATGGTGGACATTAGGGGCTCTTGTAAATGGGGACGGAAGGCATGAAGGGTCCCTCAGCAACTATGCATCTCTCTCTTCGGCTCTTCTCTGCTAAACTTCGGAGGGAGATTGTCGGGTGAAGTGAACGTTAATTTTTAAAATGGCTCATCTCTGAGTTAGAGAAAAAGCAGAAGGGAGTTTAAATGACATCCCATTTGCCCTGCCCATAGCATTGTACATCAGATAGCGTCCCTGTGGATGCATTGTGTCCCAAGTCCATAATACGAACGGATGGGTAATTGGATGGACTTGGGACACATTGCATCTACAGTGACGATATAGTAAAGAAATGTCCCCAAGGAGAGGAAAGTGACGTCATTTATGGAGGCTGCGTGGCCTTTGGCGTCATGAGGGCTAATATTGTAAGATGAGGAAATTAACCCATTCGCGTTCTGTCCGCAGCTCCGCTTCATTCCCTCGCATTGCACGGGACTGCCGAACGGATGGAGAAGAAAGATCGACTCACAAGGCTCGCTACGAATTGTCAACGAATGGAAATAAAACCAAAACTTTCTTCTGCTCCTCACAATGA
Source organism: Dicyrtoma fusca (assembly GCA_034695205.1). NCBI lineage: Eukaryota > Metazoa > Arthropoda > Collembola > Symphypleona > Dicyrtomidae > Dicyrtoma > Dicyrtoma fusca. Next base: position 2,987 of record JAQFZC010008245.1, on the reverse strand, counting down.
CGTCAACCGACGTCCCAACGCAACTCAACCTTTCAACGCTTCCCTTTGCTGGAAGGGGCCTTCCATGTATTACCTATCGATCCAACAATGCAATCTTTGCACAAACATTTCTACAGTCACATCTAATTGCCAAGCATCATCAGGTACCCAGCTGTGTTTAGTGTCAAGCAGTTTCTAAAAATACAAAAGTGGAAATGACCTTTTTAAAAAGTATAAAAATTAAAAATCGATCCTTCTAAAAACAGTCAATGATATATTTGCTTTCAAAAAAGTGCAAAAATAATAATTCTACATTTTTTTATTTTATTTGACTGCGTCTCAGAAAATTGGGGAAAGTGCTCATAAAACTTAAAAGAGGAAATTTACTACAGATTTAAAGGTGGAAGGTGTTCATGTCCTCTTGAAGGAGTATTTAGATCTCGAGTCGAATGTGAAGTGCAATGTTGCTCGTGAAGTAATAAACGCAAAGTCCCTTCCACAGTCGACTCTGCAGACAGAGATCTTAGAGAGTAAGAAGACTTTGAAGACCTCATAAAATTATCAACTTACAGCACGCATCCCTGCATACAAAGTGAATCTCCTGAGCTGGAGAAAGTAAATAAGGGATGACATACATCCAGCGACTGTACTTGCTGTTGCGATATTGTGCAAGAAATTCTCGAGGGTCGCATTCAAGTTCTTTTTATATTTGGCGTCTGCCCTCTTAAAATCATTTCGGATTTTATATTCTCCAAGAAGAGCCTTCCACTCGAGATCTCAGTCCCAACATGGAACTTTAGATTAACAGCCATTCCATCCGCAGACCCTGCCTTGTCCCAATCATTTTTTAGCCCAAGTGCCTGTCCTTTCACCTGTCTACTGCCACCATTCATTTTGGGTGAACAAATCCAACAAATGTGGGAGCTGCTCTGTCCATTAACTTCCATAATTTAGGCCAATCACACCAAAACCAGCAACACCAACAGAAACCAAGGGATTGAACAATCCCACGTTTTTTAATCAGCTCAGGGAAATAGATGTTGTCTCATCAGCAGAAAATTAGAACACCTTGCAGAACACCAACAAATAAAGTGGCACTTTTTAAACACGTTTGCTTCAATAAAAATATCTTCCAAAATTTTGAATTCTGTAGCAATGCTCCTAAGAAAAGTTTATTTAACGGAATAAAATGTGCCTTAAACATCTCCAACGTTAATAAAGCCCTTGTTCAATGGTTGAAATGGCAAGTACTTTTTAAAAAATGCCGTTATATTATTGCGAACTGTTCAGTTGGTTCTAACAAAAAAGGGCGAAGTCCCTTTAAAATGAATTATGTTATTAAAATTGAAAAATATTGGAGCTTCAGATTTTCATGTTAACGATTGAACAATCTGAATTCCATTATGGATCTAATAATAGATTTACTATCAATATGCCCAGTCATGTTGGGAAGCAGCCAATGTGTCCAATGCGACGGAACAAATAATGCGACAGATTACGATTCTTCTCTGGTTTGGTCTCATGTGATGTGATCTGTGAAGTTTGGAAGAGTCTTTTTGTGACAGATGAGACCTTTGACAACAAAAAAAGTAAATTTTGAAAATACCGAAGTACAGAGAAATGGTTGTTTATGGAATTAGGCTGAGGAAGCAGAGATGTTGTTTTGACGTGAAGACGTTATGGAAATGATTAGATTATTTTTTCCCTTTTGTGTGGGCTGTGCGGAGGCCGTGACCGTAAGACTCAGTGGAGGAAAAGTTATTAGAAAATGAAATTGAGCACATTGTCACACCCAAACACCCCAAAGTAGTTTCCAATAAAATTCTTCCACTTTCACCCAACAAGTCCAACGGAGATCAATAAAAATTCCCACATTCTTCTCGCCTCACCAGCCATCAGCTTCAAAGACGAACAAAAGAAGACAAGGACACTTACAAGTAAACACACCCACATGTCACATTCCAATTCAAATCGAAATTACTTTGGTCGTAGACATTAGGCTAATAACCTCTCTTCTTCAACTTCCTCACACTTTCTCCTTCTTTCCAGGGGAACAGACTTTAGTTTCTGACTTGCAAGCTGCGGAAAAATTAAATGACGTGGAAAAACTGTGTTAAAACCCATAAATTTATCGCAGCTTGCAAAGTCAAAGAATTAACTATGGTTCCCCTGGAAACGAGGAAAAAGTTCGGCTAAGTTGAATATGAGTGGAAGTAGTTAGCCTAATGTCTACCACCAAAATAATGTTGGTTTGAATTAGCATATAGCTATGTTTACTTGTTAGCATCACTCACGTTTCCACTCCACGCACATTCCCAAACACATTCGAAGCTTTCTCCAAATCCTCTCCTTTCTCCAACTTTCTCTCGTCAGCCCAACCCGACTTTCCAAAAACAAATATCCCCAAAATACGTCCACAAAACATCCTTTTTCTGGGACATAGCGCCCGTGTAGTGTCTATTTAAAATTTATCTGCACTAATAGTGTAAACGTACTGCCGATCAGCTGCTGTAAGGGCCATAAAACCAAAAAGTGAATGGATCTGGGGGCAGTGCAACTATCTGTGTACACACATCGCGGGTGAAGAAGCAATGTGGTTGCATGTGCCCGCTTGCGAGCAGTGTGACGCAGGTCTAAACGTCAACGTAGTCTTCAAAACTCATCAAAAAATGTAAATATCTCTTATACACATTTGTAAGAAAGCGGTTATGCCATTTGTACTTTTTTTTAGAATGTAAAACTACTTTCTGCTCTCACTTGAGAAAATGATTTAAAAAGTAGTAAACAATTTTTTTAAATGTAAAAAAAAGTAGATTTCTGCTTTTTGTGAATGCATGAATAAAATCTGTTGAATTGTGGGACTTGCACCAATATGCCTGTCAGCGGCGATACGGACGCTACCGCTTGAAAACAGAAGGAATTGTCCAGCACTGACGGCATAAACTCCATTTTGCTTCTCTTGCGACGCCGTGTGTAGGTTTGGGAAAGCATGTGACACGTCTGTTGCC
>JAQFZC010008244.1:0-10356 GCA_034695205.1 Dicyrtoma fusca | reverse complement strand
TATGCCTTTGACTTGTTTTTATGCCGATAAAAAAGGGATTTGTTCTGCGTTCGTAGTCGAGATCACTATATCCGCATACACACACACGGGGAGCTTGGCAGATGTAACGTCAGAAACTTCAATGAACGTGAGTTGGAATAGATCTTTGCCTTTTAAAAAAGGGAAGAATGAAAATGATTTTTGGAAAAAGTCGATACTAAAAAAAACATGTGTAACATTTATAGCCTCTTGAAAAAATGAAATGAATGTTAAACTGTGAAACTGAACTTGAAAATTGAGTTAAACTTTTTTAAACTGTTTACTGATAGAACATGGCATATGGCATTTTGCAATAGCTTTTTCAACAAATTTAGAACTTGATTTAATCCGTTTGAAAAGAGAGACACGGTAAAACACGGTAGGTATTTTACACATTTCAAAAGAGGCAAAAATAGGTTTTGACCTTTGAAAACAGCATAAAGCACCGTACGTGTTAGAGTTCTCAGAAAGCCTTCTCAAGAACCATAGATTTAAAAGCCTTATGAAAGAGTGTAAAGTGTAAACCACGGTATTTACACATTTCAAAACAGGCAAAAAAAATAGTTTCTAACATTGTAAAACAGCTTAAACACCGTGCTAGCCTTTTCAAAAAATGCAGAACTAGATTCAGGAACCTTTTGAAAGAGTATAATAGGTATGTAAACTATTCGGTATTTACAAATTCAAAAAGAGCAAAAATAGATGTTATATAGCCTTTTGAAACAGTACGTGCAGGACGGTATTAGCCTTTTCAAAACATGTACAGAATATATTGTCACTTTTTGAAACACTGCAAAGCTCGGTATTTCGCCTTTTCAAAAAGTGCAATTAACCAGAATTATACTTTTTGAAACACTGCAAAGCTCGGTACTAGCCTTTTCAAAAACTACAACTACAGAACTACACTTTTGAAACAGTGTAAAAACATGGTATTAGCCTTTTTGAAAAAAAGTAATTGGTAAAAATGGATTTTAACTTTTCAAAAGAGTCTAAACGACATGGTATTACCCTTTTCAAAAAATGCAAATACAGAATTACCTTTTTGAAACAGTGTACAAAAGATGGTATTACTCTTTCAAAAAGTAGCAATTTGCAAAAATACAGGCTCACTTTTTGACATCATCATTGGTTGGAAATTCTACCAGGTCATTAATTTCTCCCAGGTCACATTGGAAGGGTCCCTGACTTTGATGTTGATGATGCTCAATATAATAAATAGGTAGGTACTCTCCGTGCCGTAATAGTACATTCTATAGTTTTGGCTTTAGCTTCGGCTTGAATTGCTTCTGCTGGGTCTCTAAAAGAGTCTAAACTAAAGTAGAAGAGTCTCTGGGTGTTTTTGTTGTATGTGTGTGTAGTTGTAGAGATCTCTGAATGCTCTCTGTGACTGTGTACTTACGTCTGTACTTGTGCATTTGGGACTTTTTATGTACGAAAGTGGACGCTTTTGGAGGCAATATGGAAGCTATATAGACGATGGAAGGAGAGCGCATGGAGTGCCGGGAAATTTCAGGTGAAGGGATAATGTCCTAATTTGCTTTGCAAATAACTCACATTTGAATATTTTTGAGATGGCTGTATAGTTAAGAGTTTTGACTCGGCTCCTAGTTTCTGTCCTCAAATCATCTTCTACATTAGTACATTCTACATTTTTAAAAGGGAAGATTACAAAAAATAACTAGAAGAAATAAGACTGACTCACTTTTCAAAAACTTGAACGATTCACGATCATTCTTGGAGACATTTACAAAACATTAGAGATACCTATACCGTATACCTACAACCTACCCACACTTTCATCTTCATTCTCTAATTCTGATCTGAATATGAGAAAAAAAGATTTTGGTATCTCAAGATCATACTGTCCAGATCTATTACCAGTCGTAGTACCAGTAGTCCAGTAGTACCAGTTTATCCAGCAGATTCAACACAAGCCTGCTTTACGCACTTTACAGTACCATTACCATTACCGTCGTCATTGATTGTGGTTGATTTAGTTACCTTACCTACAACCTATTCATTATTCTAATTGCCTAGTGGTTAATAATAGATAATCAGGTTTATATTGTCAATTGTACGTCTAAAAATATTACTATTTATTGAATTTTTTTATTGAATAATTTTGACCTATACACCATAATTCTGATGCTGTGCCGTGTGTAATGTTATTGTTGAATGTTGAGTGTAATTTTGTGATTTAATTTGTGCAATTCTAGCCTACAACCTATTCAAAGAATTAAAAGATTGAAACTGAAAGAATTCTACATTCTGCCTGCACTTCTGAGTTCTGACTTCTTCATTTCCTTCGCTGTGTCATTTGTATATTTTTATACTAACTGCTACTAGTGACTAGTTGCTAGTTTGTAGTTGTGGATGGACTGATTGATGATTACTATTACTAGTGTGACATCTCAAGACTGACCTCAAGTCCAAGTCAAAAGTTGAAATCATTTTCAATTGTTGATTGCTGATTGTGCTAAAGGAACTATAGATACTATTTAAAAATCTAAAAATCTTCGTCATCTGTCGTCTGTCATCTGTGGTCTGTCTGTGAGGGACTCGGATGTTGGACGTTGGATTTGGATTTGGAACAATTGAGTCAATTTTAATAGATCAATGCAAAGATTTGGATACCATATTTATATACCTTCGTACCATAATTTGTAAGTTGTAAGTGGAAGTTTACATGTGGGTGACTGACATGGGACGTGAAGAGTTATTTTAAATAAGTGTATTAAGCTGTTAACAATTAAAGTGTGAAGACTACCTAACTCAAGAACCAACAACCAGAACCAACTCGTTCGTCCTGTATGCTGTATGTACAGGTAAGGATGGTCAACGGTGACTGAATTTGATTAATGATTATCATTATTGATTGTGCCATGCAACGTACGAAGTAAGATTAATGGAGTTTAATTAGATTTGTTTTGTTAGTGTTGGTAAAAATGATTGTGGTCTTAATCCATGCCAGGGGGTCACGTGGTGGTCGTAGTTTTAAAAGTTAGAACCGATCAACGAAAATATTGAATGTAATTACAAATTAATCGTGTAGTGTGTCTTTCGAATGATTTAAAATTTTGAATTTTTTGTGAGTTTTAAAAAAATTACATTCAAGATGCGTATTTCCATTCGGGTAGGTCAGTTGTCAGGTGTCGGTCATCGATCATCGATCGTCAGGCGGCCCTGAATGCTGTATGTTGGATTTTGGTTAAATCTACAAATTAATTACTAGTAATTGTAACTGCGGTTATAATAGTTTAACAAGTTGCAAGTGCATCGAAGTAGAGTTTTAGAATTGTCGGTAAGCCATGCAGAAGTTAGGTATTCGTTAATAACGTAGGTACCTATTCAAATATAATTATTTCATTTCATATTTCTTATCATTTCGTTATGCGCTTGAGCTCATTTGTCGTTACTCCTAGAACTTCATCTATTCTGTTAGTTAGGTGCGTTTATAGTTCATAGTTAGTACACCATCAACTTAACCTGTTCGATGTAAACTCGTAAACATGTTAGTACTCCTCTTCTGGTGGCAGTTGTGAATTTAAAGTTGTTGCAGAGCCTAATCGTAGTGATATTTCTAGAGTTTATCAATGTGCGGTGCGGTACATCATGCAAGGTTTATTTACGAACTATAGAACTACTAAATTGCTGTTGATAGGGAACTGCCTGCCTGACTGTGGCGCACTAGCTACTTGCAGTTACGTAAAAATATTTAACGACACTCATGGAATATTAAATAATTATTTACATGATATTTTCTCTTTGGTGGCATGCAGTTCGGAATGTAGTAGTAGTTGTATGTATGCAGCGTTCAATTTCAGTCATATAACGAAGTTCACAAGTTGTGTGTTATTTTTCTCTACCACTGACTGTAAGTTATCCGCTATCTGGGCATTACTATTCATATTTGCAGAAAGAATTATTAAGCTTCTGTTGCCACATCAGGCCGTGACTGTAGCTAATCCTGAATTGATTGCTAATCTTGGAACGCATTTAACTCACTAGTAAATATACACAATAATCAATAATGGTTTGTTATTTTGGAGGTACGTGTGTCGATTTCAAATCTAGTTTTCAAAAAAAAGCAGGGGTATCAATGAACTGAGCTATTCTGAACAGATCAAATAGATTTCCAGGTTGAGTCGGAATCGGAAATAAATAGTTTAGGAGTGAGCACGAGGATTTAATTAGCTATTATTTACCTGTTACATACTTTTAAGCGAAGTGTTAGATGTCCTAAAATTAATTTGATATTCAGTATCAGTACTGCAACTACAGTACTGCATGACACGCGTTCTGAAAAATATTTAAAATATCTGAATAGCTTGTTGATTTGATTCATTATTTTGTTTTTGTGATACTTCAAATTATTCTCATTTTTTAAGAGATAAATGACTTGACAATTGTTTCTTTGTGGGAATTTTACAGTGTTCAAGAAGACTAATTTCGTCCTACTGATTAAAACGTGAATCTTTCAAGTGTAACTGGGTTACATTCTGTCAACGGAACAGAATACTATTTACAGTGCTATATCATTCTATATCTCAAATATCCTTGTGGAAGTGGAAGTACTACTAATTTACATCTGAAGATTTGAAATAAACTACACAAGATGAATTCGTACAAAATGGAATCAAGTCAAATTGAGTCCAAATTGTCATCAGTGGACTATTTTGGAATCGAAAACCTTCCGGGATGCTCGCAATTTTGGCTCACTGACACCATACTTTTGAATAATCGAAATTATCACCAACACCATCAACAACACAATGTCAAGGAAGGGTAATCAAATTAATTCAAGCTGTCTATTGTATTTATTCTCGTGGCGTTTAAAGTCAAAGGAAAGTAATAATGAATGTTATTTGTCTTGTAGGGGTAAAAAAGGTAAGAAGGGCTACAATAATCACAATAACAATAACAATTTCATGCAAAATGCGACAGTTGGAGGTTTGACAGCCGGGAAATTGCCCAAGATGCCCGTTATGGGGTATGGAAAGCACACGTGCCAAACTTGTCGACGTGCATTCAAGCGCAAGGTAACTTTTTAATTTAAAATAAAATTGATTATTACAAAAACTATAAGATAGTAGAAAGAAATATGTTGTGTGAAGATTTCGGAATTGAAGTCCATCTTTCTTTTTCTTTTTTTAGCAAAGTTTGGAAATGCACATGCGAAGTCACACCGGTACGTACTCTTTTTAATTATGCTCTTCTGACGTTTTAACCGTAGATAGCAGAGTGTCATTTTCGAATCTGAGTCGCTTTTCAAAATCGGAGTTAAAATGTTTTCGTCACTGCACTACAGCTAATTAAACCCTTGTTAGCATTCCTTTTGACTTTCCTCGCAACGAAAAATCAATGCTTTTTATTATTTCCAACTTTCGTGGTTAGGATTTCGGTATTTTCGGTACTGAAAATGTTGCAGGATTGGATATTTGTTTTGAATTATTATTATACGGTACCTAATAATTAAATTAATTTGTTATTTATAGCATAACACTAGAGAAATCATCTCGTTAGGTGTTGGTACATGTATGACTGTTACTTTTTAAAGGTATTCGGAATATCGGAGTGAGTAGGTAGTTTAACTTTAACCTCCAATCGCGTCGCAGTTTATTTTATTAAGAAGTCAAGCTCACAGATCAACGTATTAAATATCTTTTGCGATAGATTTACACCCAAGAATTTTTAATTCGCTTAAAACAAAAGTATTGAATTGTGAAGAAAGGAAATATCCTAATTGAATTAGTCAAAATCAATTGTTATTACTATTTCAGGAGAAAAACCTTTTAGCTGTGACGAATGTGGCCGTAGTTTCACACAGCAAGGAACTTTAAATCGTCATCGCATCGGCGTTCATCAACCGAAATCTCAGGAATGCTTTGAATGCGGCAAGAAGTTTGGATATCGTGACTACCTTGTTAAACACATGCGTAAGTCGTGTAATATTTTTACGTCAGACTTCTTCTTCTTAGACTATTATTGCCTGCAATACTTTTTACCAAATTATGTGAGTTTTTCGTATAATATTTCGTTAGTTTCCTTCTAATTTGGGATTTTAAATCCAGGTACACATACGGGTGAACGACCATATTCCTGCCCTAAGTGTGATAAAACTTTTCGGGACAAAACTAGTCTGAACCAGCACGCCCGTTCACACAAGTAAAGCAGATTTTCCATAAAAATCATTGCAAATTAATGTTATTAGTTCTAATAATTTAATATTAATTAATACTTTGAGAGTCAAAACGTAAACTAACGCTAAAAAATTAATTTCATGATCAAGTGACTAGAATGTTCAGAAACAAGAAGCTACAACCGTCTAGTGACATAATAGCCCACTGAATTTGACCCACGGGGAATCTGCAGTATCGGTTGCTAAACTTAGTTTTCGTCTGTTTTCTACATCAAGAAAGAACCATAATTCCTGAAGTAATTTTACTTGAAGTTTTGAATTTTTTGTTTTTGGTACGTTAGTTTTAACTACTAAAACTAAAACTACGTAGTTCGGTAAACTTTTTGTTTTGTTTTTTACTTTAGTTAATATTTTAGTAAAATGTAGTTGCTTCAATAGCTTGACATCCCTATTCCCCTCAAAACTAGTTCTAGGTTTGGTAGCACCAGAACATGTCTTATGTGAAACTACAAATTAGAAAAATCTGAAACCAGAACGTGTGGCCAATAAAAAGTAGAGTCATAAAAAATATAACAAATCATGGATAATTTTCAAAATGATAATTTAGTGGTTGCTAGACTAGCGAGACAAAACGCAGATAGGAGGAGTATGCTGCGAAAAGGTATTAGCATGAAGCAGCTTCTAATTTTTAAAAATCATGTTAGTTCACTTACTTTAAAATTAGATGATGTTTGGATAAAAGTTTACATTTAGACTTTTGCACTTTTATAATCAAACAGATTACGAGCACTAAACAAAAAAAAATAGAAGCAATTTAATGCCGTCAGTTTTAGTAATGTTTTTGTACTACAAATAATTGAATCAATGAAAAATCAAGTTCAAATACCTCTCGCCAATTCCATTGAAAATGCAAAATATAAAGTAAGTTTTACAAAACTCAATATTTTTGAAGAATTAAAAAAAGTAAAAAGTTTTTTATCAAACTCTTGGATATTTCAAATCAAGATTCTGAATAAATCAGGTTCCATTAGTTTTAATGCAATATTTGCCATTCTGACTGAACTAACAATAATTTGAATGAGTGAGACAAATCAACCAATATTTGATAGAATCAGAAATGAGTCCTAATATTTTACAAAAGGAATAAAGAAACAAAACAAAACAAAAGAAAGTTTTTACATAAGATTTTTGTCCGAGAGAGAGAGAGAGAGAAAGTCAGATAAAAAATTAAAGCAGTAACGTTTATACAAACATAACATAGTTTATATTATTAGAGCTGAAGGCACATTTTAAATAATATACCTACTAACCTACTACAAGAAAATAGACAAAACATGTAACAGTACTGGAAATTAATTATTATCTCAGAGGGAAAAACAAATACAAAATACATATTTTGTTAGCAAAATTTTAAAGTTTCGATACGATTAAGATTAAGCAAACTTAACGCTTGTATTCATTGAAATTAAAATGTTCTATGTAGCAGTTACAAGTTCTTCGTAATTCTAGTGCTCACTGTCTGTATAACTTTACTATAAGTGGAAAAAAAAGGAGGTAAACAACGAAATTAAATGCTTGAATATTTGCATTTCAAGCATTTGATTTAATCATGCTATATGTCCTATAGAGTGTAGTTGTCTTGAGATGTATGTGGGTCATTTAAACAAAAAATTTAAGGTGTACTTTTTAATACGTGAAATATGTAAAAGTCTGTTCACGCTGTAGCTCTTTAATATACATACAACTTATCGTTTGATTAGTGATTGTGAATAGCAATTCAGTAAAAAAAAAAAGATAACAACAATATCTCTAGTAACTAATGTTAGGTCTAGATTTTTCATGATGAAGAGTACGTAAGTAACTTACAATTAGTGGAGATGAGTTTAGGATTTAAACTCTAGGAGTGTGTAATATAGAAAAAAAACTGTAACCGGTTGACTGGAAGTAATACTAAGATTGAATTTGCTAGTGTTATCTGTAATTTAACGATATGTATAATCCTAATCTAGCAATAATTCTAGTGTAATTAATATTAGATTGTAATACCTTGTAAAAGCTGTTGCCAAGCCAACCTCTGAACGTTTATACAGTGAAAATGAGATACAAGAACGGTTTTCTTTTTACCTGTTACAAAAAAAAATAAGAGAATGACTGTGTGTAGGACGGACCCCTGTGTCTGTTGTAGACGGTTGTGTGGCTGAAGGGGGGAGGGAGGGGGTCACAGTTACTATTTACTAGTTTTAGTCCATTTGAAAAGAGGATTATGATTTATATAGGGCGTATGAACCCGGCGGTACGTTGTCAAATATAATATGTTTAAGTTAGATTTTGATTGTTGCATTGCCGTAATTATTGAGACTGAGCATTGATTACCAGTTGACTATTTTGCTTCCGAATGGCGAGACAAAGGGTAGAGATTTAACTGAAATGTTGAACTAATCATTATTAATTTTTAATCAAATATATTTGTTTAGTCTTCTCTACTCTCTTATCTTTTTTTTTATTATGATTATGAAGGATTTGAAGTTGATCGTTGATGATTTATCTATCTACTTTTTATTAGGGATGATAAAAAAAAACTTTCTTGAATCATTCTGTATGCTCACACATACCAGAAGTGTACCTACCTTACTACAGTAAACTGTAATTTTCTTACATTTCCTTCGATTCTATGATTTCTTGCTTTTGAAACTTTTTTATGAGGTGGCTCCAGCTACAGACATGAGATGTACTTGAGAAATCAATAATTAATTCAAAATTACGTATTTTTTAATTTTCTTGCAAATTCTTGTCAGCGCAAACAATCATTTGATTTTTGGGCTCCTAAAATGCCCCTACTTTATTGTACATACCTAGGTAACTAGTATTTATTCTGACGCAGGATTATGGACTGTTTAGCTTTATTTAGTATCGTTTGGCTTTCGTGTGAATTATGTTTTTAGGAATGTCATATAAGATCATTTTCAGAGTACATTTCTAAAGCGTAAATGCAAGTGGAGTGAAAATTTGCTGAGAAAAATCATCCTTAAGATCATCAAAGGTGTATTGAATGATTTTCCACATTGTTGTGAATCATTTTTGATTTTTATTATTGTAGCCAGTATGCAGTAACCAGACTCTAAAAATGCTTTAATCATTTTCAAGTTACTTGTAATATAGTTAGAATATATAAATATATACTTACAATGTGCAGAGGGGGCTCTGCAGTGAATGTTTACCGCTAAAATTAGGTTGAGCCATATTATAGTACCCGAGAAATAAAAATTGATTTCGTTGTCGTATTACCATCGTTATATACCTAAGTCTAGTTAGAATATATACTTATTACTTAGTCCTAGTAAAAACGGATAAATCCAGCCATAAATAGACCAGTAAAAATGATTACTATTTCTATTGAGTATGGTAAATTATATATTGTTTAGATGTGATTTTGATTTTAGATTATTATATAAATATGTAAGTATGTATACCTAAGTGATTAACAAAACCCAAACTCGAACCCAGTAATGCACTTTACTTATCTAAAATTAAGTAGATGATGATAATAGTAATTAAATAGTAATTATTATTTACCTGATGCTCTTATTATTATCCCGTTGTTAATACTTATGTACTTTAGCTTTCCCATTTATTGTTTGTTCGGAGAGCAGCGAAAGAAGAAAAAAAAACGCTATCTACCCATATACAAATTTTTGCTATAGGAAGACCTTGTAATCTTGAAATCATTACAAGTAGTAAAAGTACATCATGAATTTCATTCTGATAACTTAATAAATATTAAATATATATGTATACAGTATACATAGAAAAGGGAATCACAGTTTTGATTTTGATTTTGACTACTAATAATACCATATTTTCCAATGTTGCAATTTATATGTCAATGATTAAAATTATTACAAGGCCCAACCATGCTTGTGTGAACTGTAGTAGTATGTATTATGAAAGTGATAAGATAATAAAATCCATGTAATCTCTATGTAAACTCAAAATTGATTTCATATGCAAGTTATTATCTTATTTTCTGGATGTGTTTGAGTGTCTCTTCTGTAACCTACCTATTTTCAAGGAACAGTTCTCAACTCAACGCAACCTATGAAACTATTTTTGATACATTTAGTATACCTACTTGACTAAATGCATACACAAAATCAATCCCATACGTACAGTTACAGTTAAATCAATAGTCTTAACCTTTT
>JAQFZC010008243.1:0-10357 GCA_034695205.1 Dicyrtoma fusca | reverse complement strand
AAATGGCGGCACTAACCTATCCATTGGCTATTTTTCTAACAACCAATTTGCTAAAAAAGATACGCTAGTTTGGAAAAAATTGTGAGATCCTGCCGTGTATTAAATGTATTATAAAATTTTCTTTTTAAAAATATATATGTATAGTGACCAAATATTAAAATGCAGCCCTGTTTTCTTCTACTAATTTCAGTGATCTAGATTCAATAGGCTGTGTCAAAATGGACATTCCAAGCGTAGTAGCCTTCGTCCATTTGGTGTCCGCGCCGGGACCGGGATGGCGTGGCAATCACTCCACAGCTGCTAGCATGGAAGTCAAAGGATTCTTTCTAAGCTTTCAGGGAATTTCAAAAAATAATTCCAGAACATCACCTTCATTACAATTTGCTTCCAGTTTTGAAAATCTTTTGAATGTAACGTTCACTCCTGCAATCTCTGGACCCAACGAAAGGACGTATGCGCCTAATCAAAGAACTGCTGTGGCCTTGCAACCACCGTCGTCATATGCCCATTTGTACATCAAGTGGTACGACATTGAGAGCAAAGGTGGCAGTAGTGGAGCTATTTTTGATTCTTTGAATATTTGGAAATTTGGACAGGACCTACAATGGCATCGGATAGACCAGTAAGTTTTTTGTTATATTTAATATACTAAACTTCAAAATTATTTAAATTTCTGTTATCTATTCATTTCCTCTTTACAGACAATTAATTATTTGGTTTAAAGGCTTCAGGGGAAACTGAATACTGAAGAAAATGCACCGTATGCCAGGAGATACTATTTCAACAATGACCCGCCACTTTCCCCCATGATTCTTGCTTTTCAAACTGACGGGAGCGGGGAATTCTCGGGGTTTGAAGGATACATCGGTGAACAATCTGAACTAGGTTATTGCTTGTTATCTAATCAACTGGAATGCAACGAACGTCTTCGCGATTCTCAAAATATTGTTTGACTTTAGAAAATGGAAATGTTCACTTGAATTGTTTTTTTAAATCCTAAAATAACATACTTAATATATTTTTCCCAGACGAAAGGAGGCTCGTAATACAAACACAGTTGCATTCGAAATTACTAAATTGCTAAACAAAATGACTTTCTTATTTCGATCACAATTTTGAAAACCATGATGGAAATTCCTTGCAAAACAACCCTAAAAATCAAAATACATATTATTTACTTTAAAAAAGTGGTTTTTTGTAATTTTGAAATGTTTGTTGAATTTATTTATAGATTCCCGGGTCCGTTTATTTGTAGCCAAAGGTCACACTGGTAAGGCAGTTTTGTTATTTTCTTTTGTATAAAGCTATTACTAAACAACCCAGTATTGTTCATCACCATTGAAAGATCTTGAAAAGAACTCCGGTTCTTCCTTTCCAGTTCTATGATTCCAATCTTTTCAAAATATAAAGACTAGTTGTTACCGAAATAAATCATGCGAGTTTCCCAAATTCTTCGCACGCTGCGCCCACCTCATTTACTTTGTCAAAACCATTCTCTCAATTTCCACTTTAGTTTTTACCTTGTAAAAGCTTTCAAAAACTGACAAACCGGCTTTATTCAAGCTTTTGAATTAGGAAAAATATCTGCTTTAACCGCTGAAAATGTCCAGTGTTTTCTAAACTGGTGAGCCATATGCTTCTTTAGCGTTTAAGTTTTGTGTAGTATAAACCTGTTTTTACACCAAATTTTTTTTTAATTTTATAGGCCAGAACAACTACTGGAATCTTCAAGGGAATGAGTGCATTTCCGTGGAATCGGTTTTAGGACCTGGTAAAGGATTTAAGTCGGTGGATACCTATGGCACCTGCGTCAAGGTCTGTGATCGAAAGAATTGTACCGGAAAGTGTCAGAGGCAGGCTCCCGGAACCAAAGGACATTGGAACCTGGACGAGATTCAACTTAGCAATCGTGTCAAGTCCATTCAAGCTTGCATTTAGTTTGACGTACGGACGTTCTTATACATTGATTATTATGGATGCTACATATATGCACTACAGCAAAATCCGTTCTTATTATATAGGTTTTTATTTGATTGGTGACATGAAATACCGTTACTCTTCTATTATTTAGTCCGTCCATTAAAGGCTAACTGATAACTGCACTAATTTAGTTGTTCAATGAAAATTTACAATTATATAAGTACCTTAATCCATCTACATATATCTATATAAAGTATGCTTTTAATTCGTTTTGTCAGGAGTTCTCAATTTCATGTTACTTCATTTTTGTCATTCCATCCGGCTACCATACCGGTGAAATGCGATTCCCAGGGATTACCGCCCGGTTTATTTCACCTGTACATGGGCCGTCTCTCATTGGAGTGTTCACACATTATGCGAAGACATTTACAAAATTACGTGGTAATTAAGCATAATTTGCTTTTTGGAGCCATTTGTAAATTACGTTACTGGAGTACATATGTACATTAAGCTGTGGCTGCGTAGAAATTGATATGAGTGTTCACAAAGGACGTTGCTACTATTCATGTATATTCATATTTGAGAATTCCACTTAAACATCTGTCGGAGTTGTGTTAAAGTTGACTCCAGGCTCCCTACCCCTTCGCCTTGGAAGATGACAAAAATGCCGTCCAAAAATGTCAGGTTGTTGCCAGGGAAGGCTTGTTTAGTGAATATGCAATATTTTAATTTTTTTTTGCTTACTATTGATTTCTCCTGGGTCGGTATCTGAGATATCGCCTAAACCCGGAAGCACTATACACATTGTTAATTTATGCTCTGCGACGGCTAGGAATACTTCCCTGTAAAATCAGATTGAAATCTTCTGGATCGAGAAAAACATTCCAAACTTATTAATTACTGGCATGGACTTCGCGACACATTTCGAACGTACGTATGTAGTTGTAAATACAACATTGTAAAAAAAACTATGTAAAAAATATTAATATGAAAAATGCAAATTCATTATTTCTGAACTGCAAAATATTATATGCAGCTGCATTCCGTTAGCATTATCTCTATGAGGTTTGAGTCGGAAGTTATGAGACGAAAATCTCGGGCCGGAAAGTAGATAAGGCTTAGACCAGAACCATTGAGGAGTTCATCACGGGATGTAAACATTAACAACAACTCATTGCGTCTTTTTTAGGTTTTGCAGTACAATGTGTGATCCATACGATGAGCGCAGTTGTAGCAACCCTATCGCATCGGGTTGCAAATCAGATAGTTATAATTAAAGGTGGGTTGACAGTACTAACCAACATAAAATTACCTAGTAGGCTCATAGGTTGAGTTTTTAATCAAATTATTCGGAAATTAAAAACCATTGAATTATTGTTTCATCGGTCTTCGCCATCATGATTAAAGTACATGCGTCATAACACTTCTTAGAAATGTGTCGTTTCTTGTAAACCAATTCAATAATAAGTAGTGCAATTAGTTTTAATTAAAAGTTCCTTTGGCTTGTGCTTGTGTTGCTCTCAACTGTAGCCACTTCATTGATAGACACACTGTGTCCTAAAAACATAGCAAATGCACAAAAAATAAAGGGAAATGGAGATTTCATGAGAAATTGAGTTTTTTTATCCCATTTAGTAT
This sequence comes from Dicyrtoma fusca, assembly GCA_034695205.1. NCBI lineage: Eukaryota > Metazoa > Arthropoda > Collembola > Symphypleona > Dicyrtomidae > Dicyrtoma > Dicyrtoma fusca. The sequence continues at coordinate 6,799 of JAQFZC010008243.1, read as the reverse complement.
CAACATTCTCCATAGCTGATTAAGACATCCATAGGTCATAGGCCATAGGCTTGCTTCTCGATTTTTGTGACGTGAGTACACATTCCTTCTCAAGAAGTTTGTTTCTTTCAGGCTCCGCGTGTAAAAAAAACAAATTGTATGCAAAATAGTAAAACTAAGCTCTCAATGTCAATATGTGGTATTAGTAGACTTCAGTACTTCGGGGTAAGACTTGTCTTAAGATCATTCCTTCTAATTTCAAAGTAATTGTAACTCTCAAATAATTATTAACTATTAGATTCTGCTGTAGTTAGTTGGGGCAGAGTAAGATTAAGCCAGATAGTAAGTAGGTAGGTACGCACATTGTGTAGTAGATTCTACTGTAACTGCGATGGCGAAGGTGGGAATGGGTGAAATGCCAAGATTTAAACTTGCGGTATTTTCTTTTTTATTACTAAAATTGTTAATTGACTTTACCTCTGTGAATGGAGATTATAACTCTTTCCCTAATACTGATCCTTTCGATCGAAAATCACGAGCTGATTAACGATGAGCCGAATCATTCTAGTGGTGATCCCCAGATTTCGACAAGCCAACCAAATCCAGACCCAGGCACGCCAAACATAAAAAAAGCAGGTAAGCTTTCTTTCTGTCAATGATTATTTTATTTGTCTTCATTTTGTAAGTTTGGTTCCATATAATTGCCAGTGACTTAAACTGAATTATAATGAAACTATGTCGTTGTAAATGTTACTAAATTACAACTCTTAGTTCAATTGAAGGGGCTGAAAGCTGATTTACTGAGTGACCTTAAGCTGGTCAATGAGATATTTCTTCGTCTCACATCAGTTCATGATAGTATGACAGACCTTTTGATATTCTCATCTGAAAAACAACTCCAAGGCCATCCCCGGCCCGTTGAGATGGATACAGATGAGACTGAAAATAGTTTTGGAGCTGTTGAAAAGAATGGATGGAGCCTTGAAAAAATAACCTCGACTAATAGGCTGGCAGAAGAAGAACTAACCATAGTCTACAATATGCTGGGAAAGGCCCTTTCGACACGTTCAAATGAAACATTTTCAAAAACTAGCGCGTATGAAGCGAGCGCTAGGACTCCCTGGATTAGGAGACCCAGACCAGGTAAAAGTATATATTTAGCTTAAAAGTTTACATAGTTTTTGTTAACTTTCCTATTTGCAATTTATTGGGAAACCATGGAAAGAATGCTGAACGAAACTTTTTTTTCTACAAACTAACTTTCCCAAAAAGGTCAAAACTGGAAATTAACGATTCCAAACAGGTCAAAACTAGAAACAACTGTTTTGAAAATGATCGAAACTAGAAATTAGCTTTTTCAAAAAGGTCAAAGCTAGAAATTAACGTTTTCAAACAGGTCAAAACTAGAAATTAACGTTTTCAAAAAGGTCAAAACTAGAAATTAACGTTTTCAAAAAGGTCAAAACTAGAAATTAACGTTTTCAAAAAGGTCAAAGCTAGAAATTAACGTTTTCAAAAAGGTCAAAACTAGAAATTAAAGTTTTCAAAAAGTTCAAAACTAGAAATCAACGTTTCCAAAATGGTCAAAACTAGAAATTAACGTTTTCAAAAAGGTCAAAAATAGAAATTAACGTTTTCAGAAAGATCAAAACTAGAAATTAACGTTTTCAAAAAGGTCAAAACTAGAAATTAACGTTTTCAAAAAGGTCAAAAATAGAAATTAACGTTTTCAGAAAGGTCAAAACTAGAAATTGTCATTTTCAAAAAGTTGTATGCTTCGGTTAAAGGCTAAAAAGTCTTCCGTTTTAAGGTGATTAACGTTTTCTGGCAGAATCTTGATATTAACAAGATTTGTAATTTAGTAATTCATCATTATATATGTATAAGTACTAACATACACGTACCGTCCAGCCGCACACCGTAGTTGTAACAATATTAATTTTTTATTTATTGTCATTACAGTTGCAACTAGCACTAGGGATTGCGGTGGCGCACTCTCATCTGGGAACGGTTCCATTACTTACGTTTACAGTGAGGCTCAGATTCAAAACTGTCTTTGGGTAATTTCCTCTCCGCTTCATCAAAATTATTTAAGATTCACACTGGAAAATGCTCAGCTTCAAGGAAATGGCAACACTAGCCTATCCATTGGCTATTTTTATGACAGCAAGTTTGATAGGCCAGATACGCTAACATGGAAACGCGTGTAAGATTCTATAGAATATGCAATTTACACCCTGGCTATTCTCCATTAAAAATCTAATGATCAAATTAATATTAAAACACAGCACTGTTTTCTTCGACTAATTTCAGTGATCTAGATTCAGCTGGCAGTTGTGCCCCAATAGAAATTCCAAGCGTAGTAGCCTTCGTCCATTTGGTCTCCATTCCCGGATGGCGTAGCAATCACTCCGCAACTGCCTCCATGAAAGTCAAAAGATTCTTTCTAAACTTTCAGGGAATTTTGAAATATTCTAGAACAACGACGCCTTTGTTAAAATTTTCTTCCAATTTGGAAAATCGTTTGAACGTAACGTTCACTCCTGCAATCTCTGGACCCAACGGAACGAAGTATGCACCCAATCAACGAACTGTACTTGCCTTGCAACCCCCCGTACGAAATGCATCTTTGTTCATCAAGTGGTGCGATATTGAGAGAAAAGGTGGCAGTGGAACTATTTTTGACTCTTTGAATATTTGGACATTTGGACAGGACCTCGAATGGCGTCGGATAGACCATTAAGTTTTGTTGGATTTGACACTAAACTTGTTGAACGATTTCATTACAAAAATTCAATTATTTTAATACACATTATTTAGTGACAATTATTAATTATTTTGTTTGCAGACTTCAAGGGAAGCTGAATGCAGGAGGAAATGCTACGTATGCTAAGAAATATAATTTTAACGATGACCCCCCACTTTCCCCCATGATTCTGGCTTTTCAAACTGATGATAGCGCGGAATACTCGGGTTTTGAAGGATACGTTGGTGAACCTTCCGACTTAGGTAGGCTATTTAAAAGAGCTCTAAAAATTAAATACCTCCTACTTACTTTAAACAATGGAATTTTGTAAATTTTAAACTGTACAGATGACGTTGCTCGTTTTAGAAAAACGTTCTTAGCCCCGCCTGGGGCTTAAAGGCTAGTTAAAACTGTTTTTAATTTTTCGAATTTATTTACAGAATCTCAGATCCGTTTGTTTGTATACGAAGGTCACACTGGTAAGGCAGTTTAATTTTGTTATTTTCTATTGTAATAGCTCTTATTTCAAGATATAGAGAATAATTTTATTACCAAACTAAATCTTAATAACTCCCAAATTGTTGCAGTCTTGCATTTGGTTTCTCTAAAAGCTCCACGAGCTTCTTTGATTTACCTTATAAAAGCTGTCAAAAACTGACCAACAAGCTGTATTTAATGTTCTGAATAAGGGCAAAAAAACCCCAACTGCTTTAACCGCCTAAACGTTTCCAGCTAGCATGAATATACTATAAGCTATTTTTTAAAGTAGTGCGCCCTGAGTAGCGTTTAATCTGTTAAAAAAATCGTATGACCCCGTATAACAGTGGAGAAAATACTTTAAATTATTTATTGTATTCATTCAGCCATTATTGCTATAAATCCGTTAGTTCACCGAATTTGTTTTTAATTTATTTTAAATAGGCAGGAATAATTTCTGGAAGCTTCAAGGGAATGAGTGCGTTGCTGTGGAATCCTTCTTAAAACCTGACGAAGGATTTAATTCTTTGCATACTTATGACACCTGCGTCAGAATCTGTGATAGAAGCGACTGTAGCGGAACTTGTCGAATCCAGGCCCCCGGAACCTAAGGACATTGGAATCTTCGTGAGGTTCAAATGAGCTCTCGTGTCAGGTCCATCCAAGCTTGCATTTAGTTTGACCTAAGGATGTCTTTATATAAATCGTTATGGATGCTATGCACTATAGCAAAATCCGTTTACTTGTTATATAAATACTAATTACTACTAGAAGTATCGGTATAATAATAGGGTTACTTCAATTTTATTCAATTTTGGCCAAATGTGGTCGTCACTTTACTCATTCGAAGCTGCTTTATGAATGTACATAATGCTAAAATTTTGAAATTAAAAAAAAATATTGAAAAAAACGTAAAAAAACGACCTTTGCACGCGAAAATTGTTAATTAAAAATAAGTACATTTTGAGAAATCCCTATACTTCCTTTTCTGTATACGACTAGCTTTGTAGTGGTACATCACACGTCGATGTTGGATGTGAGTTGCAATTTTATTTTGAAATTGTTCCGATTTTTAAAAAAATTCCAAACGTGTGGAACCAACCGAGTGAACAAAAGTTTCCCAATTGTTTTCCAAATCGTCCGCCGTCGTAATTTGAATAATTTCCATGCTACAATAGTGACTTCATTATTTTATTGAGTAAGCAATATGTATACGTATAACAATTATCAGTCTTAAGCAATATTTGGCGTAAAAGGCTTAGAACTATTACTTACAGCAATTAAGTCTATATTCGAAACTAGAGCTTTGCGTTGTAACAAAAATTATTTCAAGTGTTTCACTTGTCTATTAATTATTACTATTTAGTAATACACGTGGCAGAGCTATCGGTTGGCTCCAGGGGTTTCAAAATAGAACTAACTATAGAACATACATAATTATAATTACTTGGGCATTACTATCCCACTACTAATATAATCATATAGAAATTAATGTCTTTCCAAATATTATTTTCTCACTCACTTTTTTACTCCATTTTTATATATTCTGGGTAGTAGGTAGTTTCGTAAACTGAAGTCGATTTCAGCTCCACTTATATAGGTATATAATTATATTATTATCTGGTCACGGTATTGTGACAGTAGTTGACTAGTCTGAGTTCAAGTAGGGACTGGAAGGGAATTTTTGGTAGAGAAAAAACAAAATATTGAAAAAAGGTGACAAAAACGAACAAAAATGTTGTCAAATCTTAGCTACAAATATTTTATGATCATGGCCACGGCCAATTTCTGGCTCCTCAGTGGCCCAGTTCGTTGGGATTTTAAGAGAAACCGTTTCCGGATTGTAAAATCAAAAATATTTCGATGGCTGTCCCATTATTTCCGTCTCGTGGCTGTGCTTCCCTACTACTGCTACCTCAACTGGAAGGTCATTGAAGCCCTCAGAGGAGACACTCCAGAACCAGCTGACCCAAGGATGGCGGCTGTAGAAAAAGAAGCCGAACAAGGGCATCTATTCAGTTGCCTATTCATTTGGATTGGCTTCAGTCTATATTTGTGCTGGCATGTCAACAAAGCATCCCATTACTTCGACATCCCTGCCTTCATGAACTCCTACATTCAGCTCAGTCAATATTTCCAGTGTAAGCTTACTTTTGAGGTATAGATTAATACATTTTCAATTATATAATTCTTTTACGTTTTTCCTTTTTTTTGCAGGGAAATACTTTGAAGAAACTCCAAACCAGATGAGCCAGGGTTTTAACGGAAATAGGAAAGGCAAGGGAACTCTATCCAAAAAACTTGGATACAATTTGAAGAAAAATTCAGAAATTCCGGTCAGAAATGGAAAAGAAAATGGTTCAGAGCGAATGTTTCTGATTTACTTGGTGATGGCTATTCTCCTAGCATCTGCGGGAACACTTGAAGCGATTTCTGACCCACAAGCATGGCAGTTTTTCTCGTCATTTTTGAAATGCCCGAAGGATTTGTCCTTGGGGGAAAGATTTCCTTTCGCTCTCTACCACGCTTTCCTACTAACCGGGTTTTGGACGATAAATCTCTATCACACGTACCCCGTCTACTCCTACATCTTCTCCAGGACCAGCATACTGGGGCAGTTGGTGTAAGTTGCAATCTTTAGTCCACTGGGAAAGTATACTTGGCACACTTCATGGCTTCATTGGTGTGTCTTTCATTTTTAGTTGTGATTTATTTCTTAGTTTGAAGGGGACTCCGTCTGGACTTTACGAAGGGCGAAGCGACAAAGATTTTGCTGGGATCTACCGCTGCCTTCAAGTGGAGCACAACTACTTTAACAGCTGCTTTCGCTCCATTTATTTCCCCAGCCACAATTTATTTCAAGGTTCAGCGGCCATCATCTCTTTCTATGGTATAGTGTCCATTACTGACTCCATTATTGTCCTTCACTTCTGCGTCCTGGCTGTCGTCTACGCGGGACATTTCACCGTATTTTTTGGGACGCTGGCCAAGTTCCAGGAGCTGTCTACAAAGGCCATCGAGTCACGAAAGAAAAGAGGAGCTCATTCCTACTGGCGCAGATTCTACAGATCTTGCCCCCCTTTACAGATTTCCATTGGATCCTTTTATTCTGTGGGGAAAACGGACGTTTTGAGCTTTTGGAACTTCATTGCTCTCCAAACTATCACATTGCTCCTGTCCTTTTAAAAAATTTGAGAATGGCACAAAAAGCAAGTCCAACAACTGGGTTTAATCCAATGATGGACGCGCCTCCAAAAAATGTTTAAAACCGAAAATTATTTGGGTTTTGGTCAATTTTCATGTTTTAGATATGTTTCTTGAATTGAAGCCACTTTTAGCCATTTAAGCCACTTTTAGCCACGACTTTAATTTTAGCCACTTCTTCGAGGCAAAGTGGCTTTTTCTACTGTCCTCATTTAAATATATGGACCCTCTTTTGAAAAGTTGCAACATATTGTTTAAAGACGTATGATTTTCATGGAGCTTGAGAAATAAATACAGGTGGGGAGCGGTTATTTTTATTTGCAATAATTTACTTTTTAGACAAATGTTGCTGTAACACTCAAAAGTTGTAAAACAAAACTACGAATTTTCTGT